>JAYMSP010000230.1:0-65622 GCA_036897095.1 Plantago elongata | reverse complement strand
TATATATATATATATATATATATATATTAACAAAATTTATTTAATTTATATTGAAATATGAAAAACGCCAATGATAACATTTACATTTTGATTGATAATAGGTTTGTTTCTTGATGTATTATTTATAGATCGTCTATGAGGAGAGTAGCTCAAAATTTTTAAATTAAAGTGATGTATTCTAAAAAGAAATATTGCAATATATTCTTGATAAGAAGATGAAATCCTAATTGTAATGAGATGGAGTTCATAAGATTGGTAAGTAGATATACGGTTATTGGAGAATGATATTTATGCAAAGTGTAGTTTTTGAGACTAATAAGTCATCCCAAATAATGCGTTCATTTTTTATAGATATATAAACCCTCCAAACCAGACTCATGGTGTGAAACACTTCTTTTCACATTTTAAAAATATTTTATGTAACGATTTTGCAAGGGATGAGATTGTTTTCTGAGGGGGAAAGCCAAGCCCTCTTTGATAAATTAGGTTGGTGGGATATCCCTTCCAGAACTAATTTTTTGCTACAAACATCAAATTCTCTCCGTTGTGTTTCTCCCTGTTACTTATTATTTTTATAGTGAATCTATTTCGCACAATAAAATATTTATCGTCGGTTGTCTCCTAGTGGCAAACATGTGTTCTTTGGGCACAGGAGGTCCTTGGTTCTAATCTAGACATACACATTTTTAAGTTTTTTTTCCCCCCTTCTTTAGCATTCGTTTCTTCATAATTTTTCAAACGTTTTTTTTCTTCTTGTTTTCCTTTTTTTTCAAATTCTTCTTCTTCTTCTTAATTAATTGTTTCAACATTTGTTTCTTCTTAATTCTTTAAACATTCTTTCTTCTTTTTTATTAGACATTTTTATTTTCTTGTTTTAGTTTACCTATAGACTCATATTTATAAATTTAATATTTATGTTAACAATTTTTTCTTCCTAATTCATTAAACATTTTTATTCTCTTCTTAATTCTTTAAATATTTGTATTCTTCTTAATTCTTTACATTTTTATTTTCTTGTTTTAGTTTACCCATAGACTCATATTTATAAATTTAATATTTATTCTTTTAAGTTTTGATATTAATATATTATGCTTATTGTTTAATATAAAAATTATTTTGACATCATTAAACAATGATGTAAAATTACAAGTAGATATTACATTATATTAAACAAAATATTGATGTGAAACTGGTTCCCATTCATGGTGATGTATATTTTTTGTTTCACTTAAATCAAATTTTCATTTTTTTATTATTATTAATTTTATTATTGAAATTAATTTGGGTTTTGATTTGCTAATGAATTAGTTGCCCATGATTCGATTTTGCTCCTTGCTAGTTTGATTTTTCTTTAAACATGATACTACCATACTTCAATTTCAGTACAAATAGATATTCTTCCATTTGATTTGATTACATTACCCATTTGATTTGATTACAGCTGGATGATTCCCACAAGCAACAATAATTGGTGATAAAGTCCTGATAAGTGGTTACAGAGAACATGTGTAGCCTTTGTTGTTTCTGGACCTATTTGCAATTTGGATTTTGGCAATTTTAAATTTCGTATCCGTTTCAAAACATTTTGTATTGAGACCAGTGGCACAAAAAGTATCGTATCTCGCACAAAAATTTGTCTCATTTCGTACTGGGCACTCAAAAGAATATATCCATGGTACATATTTGAGTCACTTCGGGGCTATTTGGAAAACAATTGTAATCAGTCCATTGATCGATGTACGATGATTTGGCCTAAAATACAATTCAAATACTCCATTTCAATTCCATTACAAACGCAATTTCATCAAAATCCATCCAAATGCCCATTCAAATTATATACCAATCAGCCCCTTCAGCTCTACAAAATTCAGCATTAAATGACAATTATGTTATTCACGCAGTAGAATAGAACTGATGAGAATTTGCACTATAATCTTGTACATACTTAGCAGGAGATCAATCACTGATAGAGGAAAACTAATGTTGCATACAGTGGCTCTCAGTAGCAAGAAATCGACTGATTTTAAGAGGAAATTATGCAATGCGCACAATTGTACATGATCAACAGTCTCAGATGAAGGCTTCAATGTCGTCGCCTGAGCTCACTACACAGTTCCATTTCAAGTTTCATTCTTTACTAATTTGAAACGACATATTATCTATAGCGTGGTTGAGTTGTTCGATCTTCTCCTCCAGTTTCTTGCGTTGCTTCTGGAACATGTATAACAAACAGATGCATCATATTATGCAGGGGAAAGAATTTACTCAGTGTTCATGACATCAATGTCAGTATCTCACCTAAAGCTAAACAGGCTCGTTCGAATTGTAATTTTTTAACATACAAGTTGTGGGGGTCCAATCAAATCCCAGAACATGCATAAAACCAGTTTGATCAAATTCCATGATATAAGGTTCAAACGTATCAGAGCACCTATCACTTTATCCTCATTTGTTCACAAATCATGAATAGTGTGATATGATGCCAGTTAAGAAACCTGATAGAGTGATAGTCACATCTCAGAATTATCCAAGACCTATATTGAGCATGTTCAATAGGCAACTCTTAAATTCCACTTGGTATTGACTGTTAAAAAGCCGTGTAACTGAAGAATGAACGACACGTTTTCAAGTATCAAATGCATATACCAAAGGGAATACTATAAGACTCGATGAGGAAGGTACCAGGCTGCCAGCAATCTGATTACACAACATCGAAAAAACTGGCTCGGTGAAAAAGGCAAATGTATGAACTTAGTTTGTAATCTTTATTCACCCCACTAGAAACAACAGTAATACTGAAGAATGAGATATCACAAAAGGGCATGAACTGAGTATAAAGGAACCATTCCAACAGCTCTCAAAAGAGGTATTACTGTCTGGTTTATTCTCAAGAAAGTCGCGTACCTCGAGGGCCTTTTCTTCATCATAGATAAACTTGGGCAGCTTTTTCATCAGATCCTTTTTCTCAGATTCAATTTCAGTCAAAGCCTTGGTAATCTGTTAAAGGAAAGTATAATAATAGTTAAAATGCCAGTTTAGAAATTAGTACAACAAACTTCTACCTCAAATGGGCAGGCAGTGTTACAGAGTAGAGATTAACAAGGGTAATTAACATGTAAGGGAGCAGTTGATGTTCATGCTTTACATTGACTATGGGCTTATTATCATGACCTGAGGTGCATATATACATCCAAGGGTGCCAACGACTAATCCCCCCAGAAGAAAGCCACCAACAAAAAGGCCTGTGCTGCTTGACCTTCCACCATCACTGCGACCACAAACATAACAACGCAACATATCTTTAGAAGCCTCTCTTGATGAGTTGATATATATATCACAAAGACCATTAATTGATTCTGGCTCTACTTAGAACCAAACACCATAATATGCTGATTGTTGTTAGAGTACAGTGCAAATTACTGACCGAACTCACAAGGCATCACCCGGCTAACTATATCATTGAAGATTTATAAGAGAATTATAAATCTAATATGCATCAAATATAACTGAAGCTAAGTGTATAAGTTGCAATGTGGGGAAAGTATGGACTAGTAGACATGCATGACTGAAGTATATGTGGAAAACTGGGCTGCAACACGAGGAGGAAGGAAAATAAGATAAACCAAACATGTATTGCATATCAAGACTCATTGATATTGTTATTGTATAATAGACTAGAGTGTGATCAAAATACCTATAACTTGCTTGAACAGTGAGGGCCCTTCTCTGGGCATATGATTTTCTCTCATTCTTAGCGCGGAAAGACAATTTTGTTGGCCCCACAGACTGTTCGGCTGGTTTAAAAAAACAGAGCACATGAGAAAAAGGTTAAACCATATTTGCTTCTCTAATATAATTTTTTTTTTACTTAAATGAGGCCCTTCAAACTGAGAGCCATCCCAAAATGATCTAATCCAAAATAGTAAGATTGTGACACTATCTCAGTGACCAGATCTTGCAGTTATAAAACTACACAGTCAATATTATTTATTCCCTCCACGAACCTTTAACATGACTAATTTTGGGTACGGATGTTTTCTCATGGAGTATGAGCCACCCTATAATCAACCAATTGATCAGCTAACATGCATTGTTCAATGACACATTCACGTAGATTGTTTCTTAAGTTAATTTTCTACAAAGCCACTTTATATTCTAAAGAATGCCATATTGACAACTGTGTGGAGCTAAATATCTACTGTCGAGCATAAAAAGCAGTAGCCTGGATGCACTTTCGGGCAGTGAGAGGTAATGAATTAAGAAATGTATATTGGAACATGCTTGCATATAAACATTTTGGTAAGGATGAAGATTGAACACAGCAGGTAAGAAAGATGCATAATACAAATGTAGGAACGCACCAAGCTGATTAAGATGACAGACGAACAAATTCATCTTAACTCATTGCCTCATCGGCGACTGATATGCACAAGCCAGGAGGAACCGTATGATATATGCATTTGTGATAAGTTACTCGCATAGTTGGAGTAAATAACTGATTATTATCATTTCCTAATTTTACTACCTATATTATCATTCTAGCCCCATTTTCCCTTGAAACATGCAGAGGCTTAGTCTGTTAGTCACATTAAATTTCGACAAATTTTAGCAATTAGAAATTGAATTCCATGGAATAAGAAGATATGCATAACTACATAAGCTAGATAACAAGGCAATGCACCAAATGAATCAGATCCTACCAACAAAATAGGGAAATCGGAACATCAAATCAAATTGAACCTAAAAAATGATGAAAATAGCACGATGATTACTTGAATTGCAACAAGTGATACATACAAAATTGACCTACTTCAAAGATAATTACAACCCACAATTCGATTCAGGAAATAACAGTACAAGAGCAGGAAAATCACATCAATGGAGAGAATCGACGGAATGTGAAAAAGGCTGGAGATAGATAGTTTACCGGATGAGAAATGGAAAATGGGAGTTTTAGAGACTGCGAGTGGACTAGATGCAGCTGCCATTTTCGTAACTGTGTTGGATTTGTGTGTTGATGAGGGAAATTATGCGAGTGGATGAGTAATCAAGAGCGATGGAGATAGAGGAAATTAGAGTGAGGAAGGAACAGAGCAAAGGTCGATAAAACCGAAGAAGATGCGACGTGGAAATTAAGCTGGATTTACGCAATTTTCTAGCTTTATTAAATCGTTAATATTCACTTCCGCTTATAAAACCATCACCCGAACTAGTAAGCTTTTAGTCTTTTCGTCTGAAGATTAATTCGTACCAGTTAAACTTTATTTAGTTACTAGAAATTAGTACATAATACTCGTGTGCGAACTTTTAATTTATTAATATTGTTGAAAAAATATTAAATTAATAATAATTTTATATTATAATAAAATTATCAATTTAATAAGATTAAACCATATGAAATATTACAATGAAAAAAGTAGTTATGATGAAGGGTAAAATAGGGAAAATAAAATTTGATCCGCTAACTATTCTGATCCTCGTTCCTTTTATAATAATAATAAATAATAAATAATTCATAATAGATAGTACATTTCAGTTCACATAATTACACTCAAATAAAAATATACATAAGTTCATACACACACACAAACATAATTGAATCCACTTACTAATTCCTATATATCAATTAAATACTCAAATGGCTTACTAATTCATAAACATTTTAATACAAAAGATCAAAAGTCTTTTTTTTTTATTGTTGGTGTTGAAAATATATATTAAAATTTAAGACCAAAAGTCAATCCCTGAAAAAAGGAATTACATAAGTTCTGAGAGTATGTCAAAATTTCTTCTCAAAATTTCTATCGCATACTAGTCTAGTTAGGTGATCGGCGCATTGATTTGTCAATTTGTTAATCTTCACTCGATGAAAGGTATTTTAAAGTAAAAAATTACATAATTAATATTGAAAATTAAATTTTAACTTGAACCTGGACATTTTGTACACATTTAATAATAAGTCAACTCATTTACAATACTCAAAAAATAATGCGAACCTCAATCTCAACCAATGTAGATCCTATAGTTTAAAGTTCGAAGGAACACATAATTTGTGAGACCGAACTCTTAAATTGTACTCTCTACATTTAAGAATAAATGTCCATTTGCTTTTGAACACGGAATTTAATGTATAGTGTAAAATGTTAAAAATAAATGTACATGTGTTGTATATATATTGAGAATGTTGTTGAAAATAAAAATAAAATATTTTTAATAGAATATATATAAGTAAAATGTATGACACTTGTTCAGTAGTGAAGGTAAAATAATTTATTACTCCAATTCCCCGTCATGGGTATGTCCCTCACCCTAACACTTGTATTATATAATGAACCTCACTACTGCTTAACCAATAATAAATATTAGAATGTGTCTGGTGCATATTTGACATACTGTTTAAACTTTAAATTATTAAATAAATATTCACTTAAATTTAATTGGCTTGTAAAAAAGTTATATTGTAGAGTTGTTATATATGGTGTGTATGATTAAAGTAGCATGTACAAGTGTTTTAAAATTATTTAAATACTTATAATGTTATCAATTTAAATGTAATTAAATTATAAATAATTAATTGATCGAAAATATATTATTTAACTTAAAAGTTAATTTGGTTAAAACCGAAGTTTAATCGAGTTTAGGAATTCTGGTAAAATAACAAGCCTTGAATACCAGTAAGTCTGGCCTGATATTTTTGCAAGTCCATGAATAGAATAGGCGATTAGTAAGGCAACCCACCATACCATGCCTTGTTCCCTCAAACTTCTCACCCCCAATTTCACATCATCATCTTCTTTTGTTCTTCTTCACCATCATCACCACAACAAACCCTATTACCCAATCAACACCAATTTCCCCTCCCTCTCCAAATCGCCTTCCTCACCCTCCGTCAAATCGCCGTCGATTCTCCGGCTCAATTCCTCCTCCGGCGCCTGGTGGCGCATGACAACCTCATGCGCTGCTGCGCCTTCCAGGTTCACCCTCCCCGCTTTTCGCGCTTCCAAATCTCACTTTTTCTCCGCCGATTCTCTCAATAGACAACAAGATCGCCGCGATTCCGACTCTGCTGTTCGGATGCGTGCCACCGTGAATGGCGGCAAGGTGGATAGCGTTGTGCCGCCGCCTCAGAAGCTTCTCACATTGCCTACGATCCTCACTATTGGCCGCGTAGCCGCTGTGCCTCTGCTTGTCACCAGTATGTTTGTCTATTTTTCTACATTTCTGCTGTTTTCGTTTGTTGAATCGTCGTTCTAATTGGCTGATCGATGTAATTCCTTCGAGTGGTAATTGATTAATTTGATTGCGAAATGGAAATCAATGTGATTCGAGCTGGAATTGATCTAGCAAATTGTTTTGATTGCTGTATAGTAGTGAATAGTGTGCAATTTATGCTAGCTAACCTTTGAAACAATTTACGTAATGTGTAATGTGCTGAATGCTACTGGTTATCCACTTGCAGATTACTGTTGGCTGTTCCTCTTATGATTTTTGCATTAGCTGCTCTTAAATTTGTTATACAGGTTTATTAATGTAGAGTGTGTGGAAATGATGATTGAATGATTTCTATATTTAACAGCCTTCTATGCTGAGAGCTGGTGGGGACCGAACGTCACAACTGGTATTTTTGTTGCAGCAGCCATAACTGATTGGCTTGATGGGTACCTTGCACGAAGGGTACTATTTTCACGCAAACATCGTGGAATATATGATATATATGACGTTGCTTCTCAATTTCCTTGTCATGTTTCTTGTGACTTGCATTTCTCACGTTGTGTGTTTGTTGTAACAGATGAATTTGGGAACTCAATTTGGTGCATTTTTGGATCCAGTTGCTGATAAGGTAACTAACTAGCTATGTACTTGTCTCAAATAGCTGGAGCTATTCAAGAATGCCTTTATTCATTCCGTTTGGTTCCTTGATGTTTGCAGCTTATGGTAGCTGCTACATTGATTTTGCTGTGTACCAAACCTTTTGATGCTGGTGTATTTGGACAAGCACCATGGTTATTGACTGTGCCTGCAATTGCTATTATTGGCAGAGAGGTAGGATTGTTAATACATAAATCTTCTCAATTTAAGAATTAGGCTGCCTACTTCAGTACTGAAATTATTGTTCTATTAACTTCTGTATTGAATATTCTATGTTGGGGCTACAGTTTTGGCAGTATTAGAACAACTTTGGCAGTGCAATTACTTTTATTTCCAAAAGAGTATTTGCACAATGGTTAACCTTATGTGCCCATTCAATAAGGGAATCCCTGTTGTAGCTAGAGCTGGGAAATTTGTCCTATCAATCGTTGTAAATGTGTAATTATTATCTAGATTTTTGAGGAAGGTCGGAGAGGGTGAGCGGAAGATAAAATACGCACTGCTTCTCTAGGGATGGTTATGCTATGGTCAATGATTTAAGAATCTTGTGATGGGAAACTTTATTCTAGACTAGACCTACTGACCCGCTGGTGACACGCAATGGTATATGATTTAAACCTAGTTATTGACGTTATTTTTTTCCTCCCTCCCCTTCAATCTATACAGTTAATCAGGTAGTAAATGCTGAAGTTATTACCAAGATGTACTTAACGCTGTTCTGCACGTATGCTTCTTCAATCCCAAGACTGTAGGGACATTTGCTGTGCATACCAGCACACATGTTAGGAGATTTTGTCAGATTTAGTTACAGGGTTGATATACCCTTGTTAAGTCTCATTGTTTTTGTTTTTTAATGATTAATTTAGTAAAAACTAAATAAACTTAAAATAGGGGTAAATGTTTCATAATGAAACGTCCATGTAATTTTTATCGGATGGAAAAGGAAAATGTACCTGTACTTTTGGGACTTGGGAATTACAGTAGTTGCTTTATAGCATGTAGGAGGTATTAAGCTACCCCTCCCCCGACCCATGTTCGCACACTCTAAATGGTTTTGATCTGGTGAAACCAGGATGTATAATTATGAACAATTCACCAGAGGATAGGATACTTCGATTAGAAGGTCCTGCAAGATATATACATTAATAATGATGCAGTTGTGGGTACTGTGTATGTGCTTGCCTTGTATGGTTGCTGAATTAGGGCTCTTTGGAAGGCCAGGCTACTATTAGGAATCTTTAAGCTCAGTATATTTAAGCATTTAGATGGCTTACCATCTGTTCCTTGATCAATTACATTGTCAAGTATATTCTTTTGTTTATTCTTTACAGGATATGCTGGGAGGGATTTATGCCCGACTTATCTTTGAACTTGTATAATGTTCACGTAGAAGCTGATATCATCATGTCCTAGGGACTCTTTAATAAACAAGATATGTTAACACGGTCCAATGACTAGAAACACTTATTAGGAATAAGTAATAACCACACCACCATCCATCCAATTGTTAAGGGCATTCCCCTACTTTGCCCAATATTAGAAGAACCACACCTTAATTTGCAACCACAAGTTCTCTTTTAAATCATGTAAGCACCTTTTGTTTTTGAAATGTTGGCCACCTGACAATTTATATTGCTTAATTGTAGATAACTATGTCTGCGGTTAGGGAATGGGCTGCTTCTCAAGACAAAAAGCTTCTCGAGGTTAGAAATTGTCAAAAGATCATTTGGAATCATAATGTGTACTGATTCCTGACTTTGTAAATTCATTGACCTCATCTAACAGATATTTTCTCATGTTCACTTACTTTTCCAGGCTGTTGCCGTTAATAATTTGGGAAAATGGAAAACAGCCACACAGATGATTTCATTAACCATTCTATTGGCTTCCAGGGACAGCAGGTTTTCTTTCCATCCTTTTCTGTTTTCTGGATTTTTAATATAGATGTTTAAGGCAAGCTGCTAAAAGAAAAAAAGTTATATAGACTCATTTTCTATCGTAACAACAATATTAATTGATGCATAACAGCTTTATCTGATGCATGACTACCTTTGCAGCTTCATAGCAACTGGACCTCTGGTATCTTCCGGGGTAGTGTTGCTCTATGCTTCAGCATGGCTTGCCTTGTGGTCTTTGGTTGTGTATATGAAAAAGATATGGAAAGTTCTGCTGAGGTAGTAAACCACAAACACGAATTTCTTTTGACCAGTTATGCCCGAGAACAGGAGAGTGAGATGGGTTCTCTGGACATGGATGAAGAAGCGGTGCTGCTCTTGCAGAGATTATTTAGCTTTACGACTTCAATCTGGTACCCTGCAACATAACATGTAGCCACTCAGCAAATCTATTCCATTGGCAATCAATTTATATTGTGGATAAGACATGGTACAATGATACTCACCAAAGGTTTTCATCAATCTTTGCGAGAATGTTTGGCGGCCCTCAAACTGACATTGTACCTCTATAATGTAGTTTGCTCGCTTGTTTAAAGCAGCAGCTCAGATATATGATACATATTGAACGTTGGCTGATTGTTAAGGAGCATAGTTATTGGTTTATTGAAGTGTGATTCATCCATTTTATTTTCAGACTCAGGTTACTACTACTACTACTAATTACTGCTACTACTTGTTTTGCATTTTGTCCAAACTAAAATTTGGAACCTTATCATGTCACTTCTATAATTCGCAGGTTGTAAATCATACCATCACACGTAGTATGTACCTTTTGCCAGTTTTTTAGATGTTTAAGGGCGTCACTCTATTAATATGCATCGCTGAGGACTTCGGTATTATAATCACCTAACGTGTTGTACTGGGTGCGCCAATCAAATAAATCTACTTGCCAATGTTGGTACCAATGGTTAACTGTAGCTCAATGTTTGCTTTGAGATTTGCTCCTCGTACATTAAAATGTACTACTAGTCTACTAGTGTAGTAATATCAATCAAATCTCCAACATACATGCCTAGACTGGTCCGGAACCCAATAGGATCTTGTGATGAATTCAATGTAGATAAGTCATAGAAAATGAATCAGAGTAAACGGCTGCACAGAAATCCATCAAACGTACTTATGGAAGACAAATCTTGCCACTAACATCATATTTAATCTCACAAAAATTATACCGCGGGGGTGTTATATCTATTATTTGTAATTTATGGGATCCATTCAATGGTGCTAACACGGAAGCATCCTATAAAGAGAGATGTCATTCGTGGTATGTACAAAGTCTGATCCATCAAGAGAGTTGAGAGAAGAAATTACAAGTATGATTCATTTGGATAAAATTTCTGTCAACTAAAGCAGATTGGTTTAGTCTTAAGCTTTTCCCTTTTATTAGTTTGACTTGCAATAATACATTAATCTGCTGTAATCCTCTCCATACACAAAAGGGTAATATGAATCAATCATATCACCCACACAAATCTGTTCCTTTCCAATTGTCATTAAAGTTTTGACCAAATCATGTAATCATGGTAATTGTAATTAGTAAGAAATGGCTAACCAATTTATCACCTAACCTATAAGCAAAAACTTTTAAAATCCAGACCCGATAACCAAACTGAGCGACTCGATTCTGACCTACGACACAGGTAGCTAGCAACTAGCAATCCACTTTTTGCAGATTTGAGTGTCAACAACAATCAGAATAAAAGGATTTGGATCAAAGTCGAGAGAGAGCTTTTTTACTTGCAGAAAAAACTTTTGGTTGTTTGTTTCTTAGAGAGTTAGCAAAAGAGAATGGAAGTCCGTGCTACGAAACCAATCTCACATGTCGTGAAACGCTAAACTCGCACTTTCCATGTGATGGATTGATGTGATTACGCAATATACCCCACTCTCCACCAATTTTTACTCCCAATTCAATCTCAATTTTCACCTGTTGTAACACCTACTACTACTACTACTATACTACTACTCACATTCACAGACTTGCTTAGACTGCTTGCTACTCAGCAAGACTCGTCATTTCACCTCCTTGAAATCTTAGGAAAATCCAAGACCTGTTAGAAGAGAGGAAAAAGGAGAGATCTTTGAGGTGGGTTTTGGATATAGACTGGTTCAGCGGAAATGAAGAAAGGGGCGGCGGCAGGAACGGTTGTGCTCAATCCAACCGTTGTTTCGTTCGATCACAAGAGGTATTTTTGCGTGCTTCTATTGGACTGTGTTTCGTCACCACGTGTTCAGTTTCTGTCATTTTTCTTGATTTCGTCACAATTCTTCTGTTTGTTGGTTTTTTTTTGTTTCTGATCTGGTGTGTTCTGTTTGCATTTGGTTCAGCAGCATTTGCTAATGGGGTGTTTTAGTCTTCTTGTATTGAGAATTTGGGATCCTCTGTTTGATTTCATGTTTCTGCCGACAGTTGTGTTTTACTGTGGCGAGGCTTTTCTGTGTTTATTCATGTCAATTGCCAAGATTGGGGATTGCTGTGACATGATTTCCGGTTTTTTGAATCGATAACAAGAGGACTGATTGATTTTTAAAATTGATGAACAAGAAGAAAATACTGAAATGGTGGAGTGAATTGGAGAGAGGGCAAACTATTAATGGTGATAGGAATTCATGTTTGACACTAGGCTCGTAGTTTCTGGAGCCAATCGTAGCATCTTGAGATACCCGAGTTGCTTAAATTTTGTCGTGATGGATTAGAATTCAGATGTAGTATGACACTAGTGTACTGTGTTTCTTCTTTGATCATCTCTAAGTGCACACGTCTGGTCTAGTGATTGAGGAGATTATGTTTTACATTTGCATTGAAACAAAAACAGTGCAGCTATAAATAGACACTGGAGAGACCTTGTATTTGCTCATTTTCATTTTGTGTATCTTGCTTAACTAATTTACCCAAATCCTCAATGTCGGAATGCCCTTTCAAATAAATGAAGTGAAGGACCATTAAAAACTTACACTGGAGTTCTATTAATTTGTTTACTATGGCAAACAGGGACGCTTATGGATTTGCAGTTAGACCTCAGCATTTGCAAAGATACCGCGAGTATGCCAATATCTACAAGGTTGTTCCATACTCCTTGCAAACTCAAATATCAGACACTTGATGCATTTTGTGCCACTGTTTGTTGTCTTTTCCAGGCTTTATTTATATTCTTTAATTCCAAATATATGATAGGAAGAAGAGGAGGAGAGGTCAGATAGGTGGAGCGACTTTCTGGACAGGCAATCCGAGGCTGCTCAATCACCTGTGATTGGCCTATCCGAAAACAAAAACGATGTTGCATCAACCAATATAACGGATAATATTAGTCGGAATGAGGCACCTAAATTTAACAGTATGTCTGAAGAAAGTGAAGAAGTGCCATCTACAGAGGAAAAAGTTCATCGAATTCAGATATGGACAGAGATCAGACCATCTCTTGGAGCCATAGAGGATATGATGAGTTCTCGTGTGAAAGAGAAGGTTAATTTGGAAAATAATGAGTTAAACTCCAGTGGCGGAAAGCAACTTCCTCCGATTGAAGAGGCCAGGGCAGTGAAAGGAGCATCAGAAGATGATTCTGATGAGGAGTTCTATGATTTGGAAAGAACTGAATCTGACACTACTCAGGAACTTGTTTCGTCAACTGAAACTTTTCCTTCTCCGGCTTTAGAGTCTCTTCCTCCTTGGAAGGAAGAACTAGAGTGTCTGGTACAAGGAGGAGTTCCAATGGCACTAAGAGGAGAGGTAAACAAACCAACTTTGAATTGTTTGTGGCCAATTTCCGTTGCATTCTCTTTGTTTACTGATTTGGGTTGATCTATCACAGATGTGGCAGGCCTTTGTTGGTGTTAGAGCACGTCGTGTGGATAAATACTATCACGATTTGCTAGCTCCTGATACTAATTTGGACGGTAAAAAAGCTGAGCTGGAGGAATTGAATCACGATTTTAAGTGGAAAGGCCAGATAGAGAAGGTTGTTATCTGGTCAGAGACCTGCAATTTTGTTTTTTTTTACTTCGCATAGATCCATTGTTTATGAAGCACTACTAGAAATAATGTGGCTGCATTTGGAAAAACAGGATTTGCCTAGAACATTTCCAGGTCATCCTGCTTTGGACGAGGATGGTAGAAATGCTTTAAGGCGTTTACTTACAGCTTATGCACGCCATAATCCCTCTGTAGGCTACTGTCAGGTGCTTATATATCTCCACTTCTAACTCAAGTGTCAATTAAGGATGGAGTTTCAGACTCTTGGTTGCTGTTTTAAACTTTCTCCATCGATCAAGCAATCAACGTTGGTTTTTTTCCGTGCAGGCTATGAATTTCTTCGCTGGGTTGTTATTGCTTCTTATGCCCGAAGAAAATGCATTTTGGTAGGTTCCTATCCTGATTAGATTTTCATCTATGTAGATCCGTTCTTCTGAAACACTTGCAATCATCTCAAATTCTCATTTCCACACTTACGTGGTTCCCACTAATATGATGCCACGAAATTATGCATGCTACATCTCGGTTCCACATTTAACTAAGATGTCTGCTTTCAGGACATTATTGGGTATTCTAGATGACTATTTTGATGGGTATTATTCAGAAGAAATGATAGAATCTCAGGTACTGCACTTTTCTTCTCTTTGATTTCAGAGTTATTGATGGAATCCTACCAACCATATTAATGTTACAACTATGCATATTATGGTTAGATTAAATAAGATGTTTTAAGTTTTTCTTTTCGGCTGATTCTCTTGGCAGGTTGACCAGCTTGTTCTTGAGGAGTTGGTGCGGGAAAAATTTCCAAGATTAGGTAAGTACCTTTTGAAGTTCATGGAAACGTTTGCGATATTCTCGGTTTGGTCATCATTTGTGATCCTTATCAACTTTGTTGTGTATAGTGAACCATCTGGATTACCTAGGCGTGCAGGTGGCCTGGGTTACTAGTCCTTGGTTTCTCACAATTTTCATGAACATGCTTCCATGGGAAAGTGGTCAGCTTCTTTTCCCCCCACCCCTCCCCAACACACACACACACACACACACACAATATTTTGTTTGTGAATCATTTTAGGATGATATATCATATTAGTGTATGTAGAAGATGAGATTCTGTACAGGTGACTACTTTAGAAATGCTCACATATTAGTTCTCCTTGGCCAACATTTTGTGATTAATATGCATGATTAATATGCACTCTATCTTTTCAGTACTTAGAGTATGGGACGTACTTCTCTTTGAAGGAAATCGGGTCATGCTATTCAAGACTGCTCTCGCATTACTGGAACTATATGGTAATGGGTTTCAGACTTGGAATATGCATTTGATTTCTGATTTTTTTAAATCGTTGAAACATAATGTTGTTCAGCTTTGTGCAGGACCTGCATTGGTTACAACCAAGGACGCTGGAGATGCGGTCACACTGCTTCAGTCATTAGCTGGATCCACTTTTGACAGCAGTCAACTTGTCTTGACAGCTTGCATGGGATATCAAAATGTTCATGAGGTGAGATTACAAGAACTAAGGAATAAGCATCGACCTTCTGTCAAGGCTTTATTGGAAGAAAGATCGAAGGGAATGAAAATGTGGCGGGATTCCCAAGGCCTCGCTTCAAAGTTGTATAGTTTCAAGCAGGGTCCTGGTTCGGTGATTGGAGGAGATGATAAAAAGGAACCACTTGATACAGAAACCTGTTCAGACGAATCATCTCCTAATGCAGATGGATTGTTTATGGGCTTGAATGGTAGTGCGGAGAGGGATCCCACCAAAGATCTTCAAGAACAGGTGTCTAAGATGTTTATTCATGACACACAACATCCAAAAATCTGTATATAATCTTTCAATTACATACTTTATAACTGTGTTTGGGGCCTTTATGAATGTGCCTTGTTAACATTGTGACATTCATTGCCTACAGGCTTTGTGGCTTAAGGTTGAGTTATGCAAGGTTCTTGAGGAAAAGCGATCTGCTGAGCTCAGGTGAATACAAAATTGTGGTTCAATTAAAACCCTTTCCAAGGAAACCAATTGCAAATAGGCTTCCTCTAACACTGTTCTTTGTACGATAGAGAACTATTTCTTGACTAAACAGCATTACTTGTTTGTAACTTTTAACCAAGACACATATCATGTGATGTTAGTTCGCCTTACGTTTGATGCTGCAAGTTCTGCATGTAACAACTTTTGACTACAGTTGTACGTTGTGCTATATCGTAATTATGTTAATGGTGATGTCAGTTGTAAAGCAGTAAATTGGAATCAACTGCCCCCATCTCCTTGAAAGAAAGAAGAAATCCATAGTATTTCAATTTCACAATCTGCTTAACTTATGCACATCTAACATTGACCTGTAACTGCTCTTTCTTTTACAGAGCGGAAGAACTTGAAACTGCACTAATGGAGATGGTTAAGCAGGATAATC
The DNA here is from genome assembly GCA_036897095.1 of Plantago elongata. Classification (NCBI taxonomy): domain Eukaryota; kingdom Viridiplantae; phylum Streptophyta; class Magnoliopsida; order Lamiales; family Plantaginaceae; genus Plantago; species Plantago elongata. Next base: position 49,404 of record JAYMSP010000230.1, on the reverse strand, counting down.
GACGGCAATTGAGTGCGAGGGTATGCAATCTCTGAGTGTGCTCACATATTTAATATTCAATTTGGTTAGAGTCGTGCTTGCTCGGCAAAGGTAGTGCACGAGTTACCTTGGGAAAACCCATTTTAACAGCAAATGTCTTATCTTCTCACTTAAATGCTCCATCTCCCCCTCGATCTCATCTCAACCCAAAGACTTTCCTTGAGACAGTATTTAATTTTTCCATAGTTTCCACTTTCCATGAGTGAACTACTTTTAATTTTTTCAGTTATCGTTTTTAGCGAGAGAGAATTAGAGATATTGTTGATAACCTTGAATGATTTTCCTGAGTTTTATATTTTTCTGGAATTCTCAAACACCCTGAAGTTGCAGCAAATAGAAGAAAACTAAATTTTTCCTAATGAAATCTAGGTACATGGTTCCTAAAGGGTTTCTTTTTTTGTTAGGGGTCGAGCTATCTCATGTATGATGTAACACCATATTATTACTGTATGAGGTCCCTAATATAGGATTGCTGTGCTAGAATGTAGGATATTTGTTGTTTGTATGAAATTGCCCTTTCGGTGGGAATTAAGAATGCAGGCTTGAGTTTAAGAACTGGTGCTGATAATATATGTGCATTGATCTTAAATTTGAAGTTTTATTTTGTACTCCAACTTGATACTCTTCTGACTTCGATTTAGGTTGAGCAGTTAGAGAGAGAAGTCGCCGAGCTTCGGCAAGCTCTTTGTGAGAAGCATGAACAAGAGAACGCCATGCTTCAGGTAAGTTTTTGCTGCTGCATAATTCAACAAAACTCTTGCAACTCATCCGTCTTCTTTCTTTGATGGTCTTAACTAGTGTTGTCTCTGGTTCTTCTTGTAGATCTTAATGAGGGTAGAACAAGAGCAAAGGGTGACAGAAGATGCTCGTATTTATGCTGAGCAAGAGGCGGTAGCCAAGAAATATGCTGCTCAAGCTCTACAGGTTATGATTTGTCTGTTTTTGGTTAGGGAAATTTGCATCCATCTCTTCAGTTATTGAACCCCCTTCAACTGCTGGCCCGCGTTACCGGTTGGGCAAAAATTGATGACAACTAGAATTTGGGTGACTTTCACTTTGCCCTCAAATACTCTTGTGCAGTCGGATTATTTTATGGAAGAAATTTTCATTGAGTGCTTGTGAAAGATGTTATATTGCGTCACTACTATATTTTTATTGCCATTATCATTTTGTTTTTGTTCAGAATGGTAGGGTATTACCCGTGGGTGAGGGCAAATTCCTTTTTGCAAATGATTAGCAGCACAGAAAAAGTTATTTTCATGTTTGAATCGTCATTTGTTCTGCATGCTTATGGAGACAGTTTCACCAATATGGGACTTTTAAAGTGTTATTTGTGTCCATTGGGATCGTCTTTCGACAAATCTACATATTTTTCCTCCTGTCACATCAAAGTCTACTGTGTATTTTGTTTGTTAGGCAATCATTTTTGCTGGTGGTACTATGCTTTCCTTAGTTCTTTGTCTCTTCTTTATATTCTTTACTTCTACATATTATCATCATGTGTTGAGTTTCTGATTCGATGAAATCCTGCAGGAGAAGTATGAAGAAGCAGCTGCAGCCTTGGCTGAGATGGAGAAGAGGGCTGTTATGGCAGAATCCATGCTTGAGGCTACCTTGCAATACCAGTCGGGCCAAACCAAGGCACAGCCTTCTCCTAGGTAATTTTGTACTTGCAGTATTTTCCTTTGACCGTGTATCCATACAATTATTTTCCTTCCCTTCTTTTTCTTTGGGGTTATAATTATTTCTTATGCAAGATTGATGATTTTTACCCATTCATTTGGGCAGATCTGGGCAACAAACTACTCAAGATTCCTCTCAAGAGATTCCAACCAGAAAGATTAGTTTGCTTTCTAGGCCTTTCGGACTTGGTTGGCGTGACAGAAACAAGGTTACTTATTGTCTCTTATCTGCATTTTCATATGCTTTCTGATTCATGGCTTTATTAGTGATTTTTTTTTTTTTCTGAAATCGCTAAAGGGTGACTCTCGAACCCCGACCTATTGGTTAGAGGTGAAGCGTCTTACCAACTGAGCTGCTGCGCTTCGTTGTCCTTTATTAGTGATATTTGTTATTTATCTTTCTCTTTCCTATAATTCAAACCATTCTGCAGTTTACTTAAGTTGGTGTTCTTATCTAATTCTAAAATTTGTTTTCAAAATTTGAGAGCTATTATTATTATGATAAGCTTGAGGACCTGAAGTCTATGACGGAACACTGAAATCATTTAAAATCGATAGAAGATTGCATACAGGGCAGCTAACAGAAAAGGACAGCTATTTTATTTAAGTTCATGTGAAGAGCTAAAAAATCAATGTGTTAAAATTGCACATTTTTCACTTTATGTTTCTGTCTGGTGTATTAGTACTAGTATTTAATCTGAAGGTGACTGCTGATATGTTCTTAACCATATTGGTTCTTACAGCCAAAGGCCGAAGAGCCAACTGACTTGGGATCTTCAAGCGAAACCAGCCTGGAAAAAGAGGAAACCAATGGTCATCAAGTAGCCGATGTTGAACAGAAGGTATAATAGAGGCAATTGAAACATGCAGGGGCAGGCAACCTCTAGTCTTTGCTGCCATTCTGAATGGGCAAACACCATTCATCAATATATCGCCTGAGGACCCATGCAGAGTTTGTTATATGCTGAGACGCTGCACCTTAAGAGAACCGATATATATAGATATGTTTATTGTTCGTATGTTCATTCATTGATTATAAGCGTATAAGAATGACCCTGGGATTTTGTAGGTATAGTGAACCTGTAAAGTGTTTCTCAACTTGCATTTTATGAAATGTATGATGATTGTTGTCGAATAGTGACTTTTTATCAGTATGTGGAAATTATGTATAAGTTCAAAACCTGTCTCCTACTCTGTTACTTTGAGATGCAGCTGTGACTTATGCAGGTACTGTCGTACTGAGTTCTGTGTTACTGAGCAGACACACTTTACGCGATGCATAGTCCCGCAACCAAAGAACATCAAACCTAAGGAAAACAGTACATTATTTATCCAGTTATGTATTGCACACAGTGATCCTTTTGTAGCCAATTCAACACTAGAGCAATTGGCATGAACTTGTTTTGGCACCAGAAAGAACAAGTGTAAGATGATGTATAGCAAGCAACAAGACAATTATAATGTGTGAAGCACTAAGCACCAACTTCAAGACATCAAGGTACACATTTATTTACAAGCTTCCATCAGTGTTCAATCCTGGTTTCAATTTACACATGGAAAATAGAATAAGTTCCTGCATGGAACATTTAAGGCGGAAAAAAAAGAAGAGAAACGAATATGAAGAATAGGAATAGGAAGACGAAGCCTAGACAAAATAAAAGACGCAGAAATCTTCATGGAATAGACATGTTTTCTAATTTAATACCGGTGTCTTTCATCCTTTTTTTCTTTTTTTCTTTTTCAAATCATAGTAACTAAACTATGAAACATAATACTCCTTCCATCTTGATTCCTGGTCCATGTAAAACCCAAAATCTGTTAACAACCATCATTCCGGTGCAGCACATGGACCTGCACCCTCCTCATGACCCTACTATTTTACGTTTTACTTTCAACGTGGCACTTACGAAGAAGTCTCTATACGATGCTGTCCTGGTTTCTGTAGTAGAAATCCTCAGTTTTGAACTGTGACACTGTATTATGTTGCTAATATCAACGTTCCCTTCGCATTCTGGGAGTGGATGAGGCTGAGCTGAGCCTTTGGACTGGCTGTGTTTCAGGGTCGTATTTCTGGGAAGCAAGATAAGTGAGGGCAGTGACCACGTCTGCTATCAGAGGACGCATGTTGGGTTGCTCTTGAACACACATTGCAGCCACAGCAAGAGCTTGGTACAAGCCTCGGGCTGGGTATTGACCTTGAAGCGTTGGATCAGCCATTTGACAAAACTTCCTACGGTCTTTGAACAATGGGCGAGCCTGTAGATCAAGAGAAAGGAACAATTAACAGGCAACCAAAACCTCAAACTATTTGGAGGAGAGTTACTATCTTGCCCGTTTCATATATAATAGCAATGTGAAGATCATCATCTGAAACTGTGGGAACTGGGAAGTAGTGTACATCGACTGCATGATAATTGCTACGTCATAAAAATAATGCATTAGTCTATCGACAATCGACACACAGATAACATTACAATAATTTGCTACAAATACATATACATGTAAAAGCTACCCAGATTCCTGAGGCACATTTGTCTTACTGACCAATTTGCTTTTGATGAAGCTGCAACGAAAAGAAAATGAAAAAAAATTGGAGCAATAATAATAAAGACAACTAAATATAGAAGGTTTATTCTTTTCAAGCTGAAAGACCACCATGATCATCCACTGGAATATTTTACAGGATGCAAAGTATATACTTTGCATAAGCATATTTATATCCGACTGACTTCCAACTCTTGATCCAGTTAGTCCTTCCCAGACAAACTATAAAAATTACAAATCCTATTCTTATCAAGATTTGCACATCATACTTTGATCTTACGAAAACTCACACAGATCAATGTCCAATATTATTAGAGATCACAGCATTACATGACTACAACAAGCCATACACCAAATACAACCACCCATCCAATTGTAACATGTTTCAGCAAAATCAACAATTTTTCCCTGAAATACATGCAATTTACCAGCAATAATTAAAATGTGAAGCGTTATTAAACCTATAGCATCAGATTTGATCTGTCTTTCCTTATCTTTCCATCTGTCTCCCTTTGATGAATAAAGGGGAAATTCCATCCCTTCTCTAGGAAGTAAAAGTCAAATCCCACATTTCTGTATTGGTAATGCCATTATTTATTAATTTATTAATTTATTAATTTATTAATTTATTAATTTATTAATTTATTAATATCACAAAACTGAATTGCCACTAATTATAAATTTTATCATTTCTAGATGATTGCTATATTTGGAATACCAAATATGATAGAAAATTAGAAATGAAAGAGAATGATCAGTAGCATATTGCCCCTCAAAAGTTCCATACATTGGGATCATAAAAAATTGATTGAGTCTCCCTATGTACTCACCTCCCTAAACTAATTGCATCTAACACTGGTTGACACAGATTTTCCATGAAAAGAGTTTCCAAACACCTAAGAATTTCAACCACCAACGACAGAGATGTCAGGTTTCAATTTGTCAAAATGCACCACTCAGATACGGGTATCCATATCTAGAGAGAGCATGAAGGATCAAGTAGAGTTGTTTACATGCAATTAGAGACAAGGAGCTACTTTTAAATATATCCTTCAATTGAACCACACCTTTAAAGACATTCTCATATATGTGGTTATAATAATTGGAGCTAGAGCTGGATGACAGGATGATCGGGCACGCAAGACAGTGTCTCATGGATGAACTCTACACAAACAATTCAAGCTAGAAACGAATTTATCTTCACTTGGTTTGTTTAAGCTGCAAACAGCTAGGGAGGTAAGTAGTTTCTGCTACCATATGTATATTACCCCCAAAAAGCACACACACACGCAGGACTGAAGGAATGAACTAAAATCATTAGGTGGAATGTTAGCTTACCCATGCAACAAGATTGTGCTCTCCAGCAGCTCTTGAATTATCAATAGCCTTCCTGCCAGTTATGATCTCCAGAAGGACAACTCCGAAACTATAAACATCTGATTTCAAGGTAAGCTGTCCTGTCATAGCATACTCTGGCGCACAATACCCATAGGTTCCCATCACTCGAGTAGACACGTGTGTCTTATCGCCAACGGGTCCCAGTTTGGCTAATCCAAAATCGGAAAGCTTGGGATGATACCCTTCATCCAGTAAAATGTTTGAACACTTCAAATCTCGATATATCACAGGTGGATTTGCTTTATCGTGCAAATACTCCAAGCCCTTAGCAGCACCAGCAGCTATTTTCATTCTGGTGTTCCAGTCGAGTCGCTTTTTATCGGGTGGAAGATCTAAGACGTGCAAATCACAAATGTTTAGATACTGGTAAACGCATCCATTGAACAAAAGCACCATAATAAGACTAGAAATTACAATAATCTAAATAATAACTGAAACGTATGAATCTTCATAATCAAAACTACTGGTGAATCAAGCAAATGCATGCTAACGTGTTTGCTTCCCTTTATCTAATTAGGAAATGAGACTGCTTCGATTTGGATATAAGAATGTCGTGTACTATACATACCGTGTAGATGGTCCTCCAATGATCCTAATGGCATGTACTCATACACCAAAAGTCTCTGATCTCCATCCGCACAATATCCAATCAAGTTTACCAGGTTTGGGTGATGAAGAAGACTCAACATTAACACCTCAACAAGAAATTCCCGATTTCCTTGCAAACCATTCCGGTCAAGTTGCTTTATAGCTACAATCTGCAAAACAAAGAAAGAGTATATGACATTCTTCAGGTTTTATCACTGACCATTGCACTGAAGTTGCATGTTTGAGTTCCAGTTTAAACTTTTATGCCCAAAATGGATAGAAATTTTAGTGTAGTGGGCTAATTATGATAGAGAAACATTGGATAAGTTAAGGGGCTCGACATAATTTTTCCTATATGGCAAACTAATCCTCGAACAAGAAAGTCATTTCCTCAACGAAAGATTTTAAAACTTCAGCTCACACTTTCGATTTCAGCTAACAGATAGTCTATGAAACACGAGATATTCTTATAGAGAGTGCTGTTTACACCACTACACAAGGTACTATACGTCTATTAACATTTCCTATTTCAATCTCATGTTTGGGGAACAGGTTCAAAATTGATTCACAATTGGAAACTATAAATAAAGTTAATCCATCTGAAAGAAGTTTAAAATAAAGTTTTACTTCAAGAAGCACATAAGTTTGCACTGGACAGCTTCATAACCGAAGTACAGACCTGATTAGTGCTCTCTAGCCTTCCTTTATAAACCCTTCCAAAACCACCTTCACCCAGAAGACAATCTGCTCTAAAATTCTTTGTAGCTGTAGCCAACTCACGGAAGGTAAACGTGTGCGCAGCAATATGACCTGACCCACCATCTTTAGAATCTTCCTTCTTGACATCAAATGTCTTCAATTTTTCTGGCACAAGGAAACGAAGCGAGTCAAACTGATGTCATGCATCAATAATTACAGACAAGACGTCATGCGCATACCAACGGCACACATAAATCATACTAGTAATCTTTTGAATCATATGGGTAAATCATAATTAAACCCTGGAACACCAAGACAAGATCTTTTCGGCAACAAAGCCAAGATAAAGACATTAATTAAGTCCTAAACAACAACTTGTCGTCGATACAAGCAACCAAATTTAGGCAAGACTAATGTACATCCTATGGAGTCTTCGACTTAACACCAGAATCTGCATAATTTCAGCATTCAATTCACACTACGACCTAAACCGAGCTAGAATAAAGCAACTCATAATCAATAAAAGACATACCAATAAGAAAAAACAATAAATTGTCAATCTTTACGCCACCAATTGCATAAAGTAAGAATCTTTCTAATCGAAATTTCGAAAGACTCAGAACTAGACCTTAGGAAACAAACCTCATCTGAGAAAATGAAAACGATGACAAAACAACTACACAGAGAACAAAGAAAGCCCATTTCCACCAAAACCAAGACGGATCAAGTAACTAACAACAAGCCAAGTAATCCAAACTTTCTGAATCAATCAAATAGAGCTAAAGCTTAAAATGCAACACAAATTACAGCAGAAAGCAAGACACCCAAAATTCAAATTGAAGACAAAACTCAAAAGGTCAGCACAAATGCATCTGAAAAAACTTCCAGTGAAGCTTGTAATTGAAAAAGTACCAATCTTTGATGGGATCTGATCATCAGTCTTGGTTCCCGAATCTTTCTTGGCCTCCTTCTTGGCTTTTCCAGAGCAAAGAAACCAGCCCATGTTTTGTTTGTGTGTGAGCTGAATAGTGTGAGCAGTGTGTTGAGTTGCTGTAATTGTTGCTTGTATCTAGTCTAGTATAGTAATTAAGGAGTAGAAGAGTGACACTTTGAAGAAAGAAGAGAGAAAGGGGGTGTGGGGTGGGTGGAGGGGTCCAAGAAGAGCAGACCAAACACGATTTTGGACAGAGGAGAGAGAATTCAGGAGAGTGGAAGAAGAAGAAGATGATGATGAGTGAAGTTGAAATTTGGACAAGGCAAAGGGACTACTTTGGTATATACGTTTTCTTCATTACCCATTTTGCATTACTCACCCTTCCATCTTTTCATGTCTTCTTAGTTTCCGACTTTCCGGTACTAAGTTATCAGTTCGATTAGTTTATTTTCAGTTAACTATTTTCAAAGAGACACATAGACTAGTTTATGATAATAAAGTAGAAATAATGAAAATAAAGTAGATTGGGTATCATATGGCTCTGTTTAACAAAACTAACTAAAAATATAGCTGGTAGCTGATCAAATAATTTTTTTTCAACAAATTAACTTGATTAGCTTCTCAAACAGCATGTTTGTTAAGAAGTTATGCGTTCATGTAACGAACTTTTTATCAAAAAAATTAAAAAAAACTAATTGAAAAGCTATTGGTAAATGTGGCATATGACTTTAAGGGTTACTAATTTACCATTGATAACACTTACGATATAGCTAATAGGGACATTATTATAATGTGGGTTGCAAGTTACGACCTAAGTGTCGAAAAGATTGATGGAGTCCTATTTCTCGCAAATCATGTATTACTCCAGTAATAATTACAATTTTCAAGTATTTTTAACAGTTATTTACGAATTAATGAAATTTTAAATCTTCACTTATCTTCCTAGAAAACAATTAGACATGCATCCAACTATCATTTCTTAATAGTCTTGAGGAAATTTATATTTAAAAATCTGAAGTACAATTAGCCACAAAAAATAATACAAGTTGGAATGTTCTTCCACACGCAAAGATGTAAAGAACCATGAATAAATCTCTTAGTGATTGGATGCCATTACTTGAAACATGCAGCAATATAATTATGAACAGCCAAAACATTTCTATAATTTTCATACACCATCAATGTGGTCCATGAGCCACAACTTTAGCAAATATGCATTTTAAGCATACCTTTACATTATTATCTACTTTTCAATTACAAAGTACGATTTAAAATCAGCTTACATCTTATGGAATTCAATTATGAAATGACAACGAGCTAAATACCTAATGCATCAATGTCCGTACAACCAGAATCATACGTGCTTCTCATACACAATTTCTAGGACTTTGATGTAAGTAGGCATTCACACTTCACTTTCTTTAGCCACAAAAGTTCAAATAAGAAGAAAGCTCTAAAGTAGTTTACATTTAGTAACAAGATAAGGACCTGACCCACCCATGTTCGTATGACGAGATTTACCCTTGAACTTTTACACACATATATAAAACGGGTCGAGAAGTGGACATTAACATCTCATTTTATTTCGTTATAAAAGTTTGAATAAAAAGGAGAACATAAAGGTAGTTTACTCCTCAATAAACTCAATCATGAATTAGTAACAAGACAATCACTTAACACACACCCATGTCTATATGACGAAGTTCATTCTTAGACATGAATATTTCTATATCATTATTAGAAGTGGACATTAACATTTCCATACAAAAGTTCAAAGGAAAGGAAATTACAAATTTAGTTTACGCTTCAATAAAATAAACTCCGATAATAAAATAGTAACTATATAAGTACCTAGGGACAAACACACACATGGCCGCCATAGAAAAGTAGAGTGGGTGAAAATGTGAACACTTGAAAAACTAGGGGCACAAATACAATGAGTCAACAATGTCAAAACAAATGTCCTGTGCTGACATTTTCTTCCAATCAGTATTATTATTATTTGACATGAAATGTACGGTGAGGTGCAGATTGCAAAAGACTTATCTACCCTCTCATGTCTTTTCCTTCTTCGTGAGAATAGCAAGGGCTATTTTCGTCTTTTCAGTAGTATTATGAACTGGAATCAATAATGTTTGGAAGCCAAATATTGCCCAAACAATATCTTGTGAAATTACTATTAAGATTTACAAACTAATAATTGCGATTAAAAAGTAATATTTTCGAATTTGTTGGGCCAGCCTTTTTGATTAACTCCAGGATTAGAGAATAATGATTTGCTAGGCCAAATTATTTCCTTCTTCTCCCGACAAGAACCGTACCTAATCATTCTTAATTAATGTTTCTCGCCTTTTTCACACACCAATACTACAATTTTTATATATTCTCATAAAATGTCTTTTGTTCTGATAATGACTTTATAACTGTAAAAGAGTTGGGCAAAGTATTTGACCCGAATTCGTATTTAACGTAGTGCTTACTTTAGTATCGAACCGAGTAGGATTTGACTAAAACTAGAACTAAATGAGCATATCATAAACCCTAGTAAATACGAATTAAATGATCATATCGGGACCATGTCAAACTTGACAAAAATCTTGAGCTGGAATGAGCTGAGTTTCAGGGCAAATGAGCCAAAATTTTCAGTCACTAGATTCGTGCCGAGTACTTGCCTTACTGGTGACAAAAAGTGGATAAAACCAATCACAAATCTGGGATGAAAAACCTGAATAAATCAAAGAGAAAATACGAGAAAACGTGTTGACCACTTAGTAATAAGAAAAAAAATAAAGAATTGACATTGGACTAGTGATTTCAGTTACCAAATATATGTCGTAGAGAAGAGTGTAATCAGAGAGTCGCTACGATAATGCCATATTACTCCCTCTGTTTTAAAAAAGTTGTCCGGTTTCAACTTTCAGGGTCAAATCAAATAAAAGAGTTTACATATACCATTTGAATAACATATCTATGTACCGGTATAGATCCTCTACCCCATTTTATAACCCCCTAAATACCCCATTCGCAACAATTAAATCAAGTAACAAGAGCAAAACTTAACCATGATCAATGAAAATGGGGTAGAGGATCCGCATAATGGTTAATCTTTATGTACAGTTCCATCACCTCAATTGATGATTTCAATATTTCATACTAAAAGTGTAGAAACTTATTTTACAAAACTTTTAGGACAATATATCTTCATTGACAAATATAGAAACTGCAACTACTAAGTAGGTTTTTTTGCTTATGTATAAAGTATGCATGTCAGTGACAATCTGGCACGCAAAGAATAAATTCTCTTACACTTCACTACTGTATTTGTCTAAATGTAATCGACCCTCTCAGGCTGCAGCTGATTTCTTGTGGTCATGATCATCGAGGTTTAAAGCTTGAAGAAGCTTTGGCCATGACTCCGGTATTCCGCCTGGAAGATTGAACTCCAGAAGTTTACCACGACTCCGGTAGAATTCCTCAACGGGTCGACTCTGCAAAGTTTAATGATTGAAATAGACAAAATGTCATGACAAAAATATAGCAGCTGAAAGTAATTGGATATCTTTAAACAACCAGGCTTTTCTTTTTTAAAATTCTTTCATGACAATATCAATGATTCCGGGTAAGCTTCCTACTCACATCAGGTTAAACAGATAGAAGCTGCATGACCGGGAGTCAGATCACGCCATTAAATTCAGTAACAATATTTTGCAAAATATAATTACATTCATATATGAATGAAAAAGAGTTTCAGCCACAAACTTTATGCATCAAAGACAGATGAAGCCTAGTGATAATAATAATTACCCGCTTAATGACCCCAAAACTAATCCAGTCTGAGTCTGATGCTATTAACAGAAACTGAAAGTTACTAGCCCGCCCACTGCAAAATACATGAACAATTGCACCTCAGATGTATTTTTTTCCTTTTAGAAAAAGGGGAATCCGTTTTTACCAACGCTACAGAATTACAGCTCAGAGTTTGTTACAGCTTCCTAGTATCTGTAATTCATGCGCAGGCCAACAAAAAAGATAACTATAACAAAAGGCAGAAAGAAAAGACAAAATGCAATCAAGAAAGTGTAATATTCAGGGAAGATCGAGAAATACCACTTCATTGTAAACCCGAAGACGTTCTTTCACGACTTCTTTGGTATCATCAGGCCGGGTAATTAACTTCGATTCACATTGCGGGGGAGGAAGAAGGGGAGGCATATGCATACTTGGTTTTCCATCTTCGCCCTTAATATCAATGTTGGCAATATTGTAGTTCCCTCCACACTGGCTGCACGTTCTTCTTCCAAGGCATTTTGCAATTAGAGCTTCCTCTCGAAGTTTCAGGTTGATAACCAAATCAACATCTGTTACTCCTTCAAGAATTTCCTACAATACCGAAGGACAGAGAGAAATGTAATTAAGCTTACTTGATTCTATCTTAATGCAGAGAAAGTCTGATATTTATTAACCAACATTTTATTAAGTCTCACGTGATCATCTACCTAAATGCGTAAAGGCCGAGGAGATCAGGTAAGATATGAAAACAGCATAGTTAATAACTTAGGCTTTCATGTTGATTTTCCTGATAAAATGAACAAGAAATCCAATTGCACATCCCATTTACGCCAGCTTTACAAGTTATAATACCTCTTGTTATCATTGTCATAATTCCTAGAGGCACTACAAACTACGAAGTATGTAAACCAAGGTAGCACTCATATCGATAGGAACATAACCAAAAATATATACTCTAGTTTCAGGCCATCGACCTAAAAAATGTAAGCAGGCCTAGTCCTTTCACTGATCCTGAATATTAAAGGCCATAAATGTGAAGCAATTACTCACTGCTTGTCTAAGAGTTCGTGGAAAGCCATCAAGAAGAAATCCTGTTTGGCCCTTATGATGTGCATCTTCAAGTCTCTTTGAAAGAAGATCTATAATAATCTCATCTGAAATTAACTTCCCTTGGTTAACTATCTCTCCCAGCTGCACAAGTAAAGATAAAATCAACACATAGATGAGGAAGTAGACATGAACTAACACTTGACAACAATACCAAATTGCACATATGACAAGAAGCCTGTTATCAACAAAGCAGCCTGCATTTCAAACAAAATCCTATTACACTTTCCAGTAACTATTAACCAAATTACTAACATACTTCAATCTAATATATTCCATCCAGACAGAGACATGTATAAACTCACTACGACCCCCCGTGGCCCCGTGTCTGTCAGTGAAGGCAAAGAAGAATTTTGAATCGAGGCGATATGCATAACCAATTAGCATCATATAATTTCAGAAACCATAAAGGCATCTGTGTCTTGGAACTCAGTCGTTCTTGAGCTGTAAGGCCCCTCATTATGGATAGTAATCTATAGCTTTCCGCTTACACGGGCAGAAGAAGTAACAATTTGGGAACTAGGTAGCCACTAATGACGAGTCGCATCGTCACTGCGGTGTCCATTTCAACTTCAAGTATAGTAAATAAATATGCCTCCAATCACTCCCACACTACATTCATTATTCACTAAATCACCATTATCTTCTAAACTAGGCCAGTTTGGCAAACACTTTAGTAGTACTGTAGTAGTAAACTCATTACTCATGAACTTGTAAACATGAAAGACTCGATTTTTCTAGCACATTAGGACAAATAAGGCAAGAATTAATTCGAAACATGAAGAGCAATAAATGAGAAGGTGAAAAAAGGTGACCTGAGAAGAGAGGGGACCCTTAGAAGAGAGCTCATTTCGAACAAGGTCACCGGTGGAGATATGAGGGACGCCCAAAAGGGCGGAGAGGCGAGTGGCATAGGTACCCTTGCCGACTCCAGGGCAACCAAGGAAGACCCACTGGACATTTCTACCCTTGGAAGAAGAAGAAGAAGAAGAAGAAGAAGAAGAATTGGTGTCAATTGGTGATGAAAGAGCAGGAGAAGAAGATCGGGTGAGGTCAGTTTGGGATTTGGTGCAGAAATTTCGAATTGGATTCGTGCACCGTGACATTAGGCGGTTCAACACCACCATTGAATTGATGATTGTTTGAAGAAAAAAAGGAACTATTCTTGAGAAATTGCTCGTCAAGGAAGAAGAAGGATATTGAAAGAGACAAGCGAGCAAGCATGTGGGTTTATGGTTTGCTGCTGTTTTGTGGAACGGTTTTGGTTTGGTAGAGAAGAAGAGGAAGAGCGGAAAAATCTAGTAAATGGAAAAAGTCATTGTTTATGCTTTCTAGTCTAGATTTAAATGGAAAATCTCTGTAAATGGGACATTGGAGGAAGAACAAGAATAACGTGGAAGGTAAGGACACACGTGAAACCGGTGGACAAATTTTCCGACTACGTTCGAGAATTGACCGAAATGAAATGAAGTGCATCTACGTTTTTCTGATAACCACTAGATCAGAACTTCGAGTTACATTTATATTTTTTTTTAATTTTAATTACTAATTTTATTTAAAATTTTTATTGTCAGTTAATGTGTCGTTTTAACTATTATTAGTCAATATAACCACATCTGATACGTGTCGATTAATATCTATCACACTCTACTATCATTTTCTATCGCCCTCAATCACTAATGATTATTTAAATTTAATTTTTTCGTTCATTTTTTTAAAAAAATAATTAAACACATATGGTATATTTTACAAGAGAATTATAATCTTAAAAATTATAATTAATCACAAATATTCGCATTAGTCAAAATTAAGGTTGACAATTAACGAGAAGGAGGACAACTTTCACATGAACCCTAAATTAAAATTCTCAGATTATTTTAAATAGTTTAATTTTTATTATTGATTTTTATTTTTTGTTTAATCTCCCACATTGGAGAATATTTTAATTGAATTTAATTATTAATTTTTTTAAAGATTTTAATTTTGTTAATTACGATATTGAATAAATGAAGAATGTTTTTTAATGATATTTAAAATATAGTTTAAATATATATTAAGCGATGTAGGTGGTTAGAGCAACACGTAGTGCACACCTCATGCGACACGAGTGATACTTCATGACAACACTTAGTGCAAAAGGTAGTAAATTATTTAATCACAACCGTTGAAGTTTTAATTAATCCAATTAATTAAAATAAGTAACTACAACATGACCGACGATAAAAATTATTATCGAGTCGGGTTAGATTTGAATAAAAATTATTGTAGTAGTTTGGAAAAATGTAAATTTGAATAAATAAAATATGTAAAATAGTGAATGAAATAGCAATACTAAAGTATATGAAATTGGACGTGGTAAGGTATTCAATCGTCAGTTAAGGTGTCGCATTGACTAACGTTAGTCATCCATTTCAATCTATTGGATTAAAACTTCAACGATGGAGATCGAATAATCTCCTACTTTTCGCACTAAGTGCTGCCATGAAGCGTCGCTAGTGTCACACGAGATGTTGCGTTACATGTTGCTCTAACTACCTACATCGCTTATATTTAAATATTATATTAAAAAAATATTTTTCGTATATTCAATACTCTTATTAAAATAATTAAAATCTTTAAACAAAATAATTAAAATTAAATTAAAATCTCCAAAGTTAGGAGGTTAAACAAAAAATTTAATTCAACAAGAAAAAATGAATAAAAATAATTGGAGAAATTAAAGTTAAGGTTATGAGAATATTGATGAATTGTGAAATTTTAATTTAGAGTTCATCTAAATGTTATCCTCTTTCTTGTTAATTGTTATCTTTAATTATAAGTAATGTGATTATTTGTAATTAGTTATAATTTTGTAATTCTCTTGTAAATTATATAATGTGTTTAATTATTTTTTTGAAAAGTTAATTAAAAAAATTAAATTTTAACAACAAGTAACGGTTGTAAACGATAGTAGAGTGTGATATGAAGTAATGTTTCAGTGCAACACGTATCAGGTGATGACTAATTAACTACATCAGAAGATAGAAAATCCCAAGTTACAAGATAGGAGTAAACTTTAAAGATTAAAGAAAAGCATGTTTGCCTTTAATTTAAACAATCTTAATCTTAAAAGTGAATATGCATTGTGATAAAGCAGTTTAAACTGAGAAGGGAGTACACTTTTGATACAGCAGTTTAAAATAATCTTCGAAGTATGAAGTATATATCTTTCGTTAGAAAAATTGGTTTTACAGTGAATGTCGGTACCAAAGAAGCTTATATGGGCAAGTCGCGTCAACGGTTCAAGTGTGCAACATATAGTTGACCTGTGGCGTCCTGACGACACTATCAAGTGTGCAACCTATGTCATTTGTTAGAACAGACGCCTCAAGTTCAACAGTGCAAGTTACGTAGGTGTTTAACGTTTAGAGATGTGAAAAAGTAACTAAAACACAACGAATCGAACTGGTAAATGCAGATGTGTTGTCACGTAAGGTACTCTTATGTAGAAGCCGGTCAACATTCATAAATTGCATAGCAACAGCATAAAGTACGAACAGACAACCAAACTATAAGATCTGATGATATGATGACTGAAAGAACAGACTACACAATACACATCACGATGCATCCTACGTGCATGAGATCAACTACTAACATCACAAACATCTGCTAATTCACAAAATTACATTACAATGAACAATGTGCCAAGTACATGGTGTTGAAAGCAACAACTAACTACAAATATCTCTCATCAGATAAGACTCGCCATTACACCTAACTACAACTTTCCCTCATACCAATATTTCATGTAATGGGGAAGGTAAAGCAGCAATCAAGGGATGATGAGAAGTGAGAGTAAAAACAAAGCAGGAAGGAAGGCTTACAAGAATCAATAAATCCTAAATACACGAGCACATATTGAACACACATAAAACAGACTCCATTGCATGGGAAGTTGCAAAAAAAGACGATGGATCGCTATTAATATCCACTCAAACTATGTCAGGGTCAGTTTGCTACATGTGGTCTCCCCTGCTATCCTCGGAATCTTCATCCCCAGAATGCCTGCAAAAAAATTATCATAAAATGTGTTAGATTTAATCTCAAGGACGACGCGTTTTAGGCAAATTCATTCATATGAAAGGAGGCCTTGACTTGATGATCAACAATGTACAAGAGTTCTTCTGGTTGTGTAATCGCGATATAGGAATCATCAAATGAGTTGGGATGAGATGCTGTTGTGAAAATTAGATGGCAATCTTTGTTAAGACTGCCACTTGGTTATTATAACACAATGCTTTCAAGGATTAGACACTATTACATGTAGGAACTTGAATTTTCGGTCAATACCTTTATGTAATTGATATGATAATCCGTACTCCTATAATTAGAACATTCTCTCCAATGAAGATTGCCCTTAGGTCAAGTCTGATGTCTCCATAAGACTGTCTTTTTATTCTTAAGGTCCATATTTCGGTTAAATTCAACCGCACTAGCCCATCAATGCGAACAAAGTTCATCAAGTAAAGGATAGTTAGGCACTAAACCCAATTAAAATCTATGTTATGCTGTACATTTCATCGAATTGAATAAGTCACATGAACATAGGATTTCCTTTTTATTATTGTGCAGAGTCTCACTCAAAATTTCCACAGATTCAAATTAGCTCAGGCACCTTACATAGTGATAATTACATGGCAATCGATGTAGCTGGCATGCATGTCAATGATTTCTAAAGAAGCAATTTTCACAAAAATAGAAGGGACCAACCTCCATGAAGTGGTCAGATGCCGAGCTTTCCGATCCAATTGCATATTTTCCAAAGCAGCTGAAGTCCGGACTACATCTTCTGAAACTTCATCATTGTCGTATCTCCAATTGTACTCATCTTTCCTGTAGCCAGACGTAGATGAGCCAGCCCTTCTGTCTGAAAACAGGATAAATTAGCAAACACGATTCTGTTCTTCATATAAAAAATTCAGTCTTAACTACTCACCAGATGGTAGAGAAGATGGAAGAGGCCTGCAAAGACAATAAGAACAAATTAATAATTATGTTAAAAGTAAAAAAATTGTCAATGTAAGATGATGAATAGTATGTCAAAGCGTTTGTAGCCGAGTGGCAAGCTGAGACACCCGTAACCATGAGGTCACGGGTTCGATTCCCCGAAATGGGTGATTATATTCTCTGAATAGAGATTGGGGTTCGATTCCCCGAAATGGGTGATTATATTCTCTGAATAGAGATTGGTGGTGATTGCATCTAGAATCGATTGATAAATTCGTCTTCTTCAACAATTGTAATTGTAATGCTACATTTCATGTTAATTAATAAAAAAAAAAAGTAGTGTAAGGGAATATTTATAGATCATTAACCTTCCTAATGGAGGCAAACCCCCAGCAACTGATGATGTTGTAGGTCTCCTTGCGTTTCGAACATCCATGTTGGGTAGGGGTTCCACTTCTGGATTGGCCAGTCTCCTATTGTTACCTCTTCCTGAAGATAAGTTCTGCAAAATAATCCTGTTAAAGCTTGAAGTAGACTGACACTTTTGTAAGGAGCAGGAACACAGAAATACATGCTATAGTTGAACACTAAAGCATATCATAGTGAAACTAGTGTATTAAAATGTTTTGGCAATGCAGTCGCCATGAAAAAGCCAACTCTAGACAAGTAAATGCCATGCCTCAAGCACACGAAGGCATTAACACTATTAAGCAGTAATGTGTGCCCTTCTACGTAAGTATTCATTCTCCTTGGTAAATTCAAATAGGTTGAAAAATGAGCAATCATAAGAGACATGTCGACAAAATTCGGAGCATAACACACAAACCAAGAATTCATCTTACCTCATACTTCAAGAACCCCTCAAGCACATCCAGAAGCAAAGGCCCACTATCTCCATTCCTATTTATATCATATCCATTCTTGTTGCTGAACTCTTTTAACTCAGATTTCCAGGAATCCTTTGGCTGAAACACAAAGATAACACCAAAAAACTGACATCACATATAAAGCTGGCGAATAAGTAAGAAATCAAGAGACGAGTAATGCCAAGAAAATACCATATTACACTCTGGCAAGTAAACTTTCATTGTGTGATTTAGTTGGGCCCAATCCAAATATTCACATATCAATGCACTCAGAAGCCTTCCTGCAATAGACAGAGATATGAGGTGAAAGGCATACTATACAACATAAGACTTGGACTTTCCTAGAAGCTCTAACTACACTTGTTTCACAATAACCCTGAATAAAATTTATGTTGTTCAACGTCTATCTACAATGTTCAGAGAGAATTTGACTATACAAATGTTCTACGTGTAGAAGATCCTTCTGCATATCTTGAGGCTGGCACAGACCTTTACTAATTTGCGTACTAGTGACATAATACCAGTAAACGGAATACTCTTCTTAGACATTTGAAAGACCAGGTGAAATGTTCCTACTTCCCAGTTCCAGACTAACCCAGATGCAACATTGAAATACTATGACCCGGTGTTAAAATTTAAAACACAGATAGATAAATACAGTACATAGCTCGCTAAAAAACAAAGTAATTGCATGAGCACAGGATCTTAAATACCTGAAGGTGAGTTGTGAAGCTGCTTTGCCCGCTCATTGCAGCTACCCAACAGTGCAGGTGGCAGTCCATCTTCTTTCTCCACCACTTTATCCTCTTCTTCAATCGCTTCAAACACACTCGCCCTTAGTTCAGCCTAACAGCCAAGATAATAGACTTTCAGCATAAAAATTGCAGGAGCTTAAGATAAATTGCATTTAAAAATCCAAAAATTGTGTAGAGCTTAGCTAGAATACTCTTACATAGTGGCATTTCAATAAAATTAGGTAAACACCCATACATATCGGTTCGATTAAGTACGACACTCTTACATAAAGACATTTCAATAAAATTAGGTAATACCCGTACACATAGGTTCGATTAAGTACGAGATGGACCGCTAGTCTAGCTTCAGCTCAGAGAAAAATCAAATTTATAAAATCCCTATTCTAAATTCCCAAATCCGAATCCGCACGAGTTACGTAACAAGCTAGCAAGCTTATACTCAGCTAAAACAAAGATTTTAAATAAGATTTAAAAAAAAAACCTAGCTTTTGAATCACTGAAAAATGAAAACTTGAAAACTCAAACCGACCGATCTACACTAAACATAACATATAAAACCAAATACCCATAGATAAACCCATAGAAAAAGCATAAATCCTGGATAATTTGCAGAAACGGGAGGAAAGGGGAAGAGAATGCAAACTAACGCGGATCTTAGCAAGAACTCCTTTTTTCTCGAGCGTGCGAGTGACGAGAGTCTTCAAATCCATCATTTCTCTAGTATAATCGTCCATTCTTTCTCTTCTTGCTCTGATGAATCGATTTGATTTTCAAGTCCTCACTAGCCCAAACCAATTGAGAAGGAACTGAAGACTCAGATAAATCCTGCTTTGAGTGCTTTCTACAGAAGTGTCTGAGAGAACCACAAAACGTGCTCGACTTCCAAGCGCGATATTCTTAGACGTGTTATCTTCTGTTATGTGTACTTAAAAAGTAGAAAATCGGACATGTTCGTCTGAGATGCAAGTTGAGACGGGAATTTAAGAGTTAACCAAAATTTAATTTGGAATTTAATTAATAGCGGACGGTTTTTCACATTATTTATTTGATATATAATTTATTCATTTCCATTTTTTATATAATAGTAATTAATTAATTACAACAAAATTTAACGTGATGCTTCGATGAAGATTTCGACAAGGAAATTATGACTTTGCATCAAAATCAAAATAAGTAAACATTGTTTTCACTCCAACGAAGTTTATGCCAACTTTGGCTCCAGGTTCATCGGTATTTTTGTAACTATACTGTCGTGATTTACATGATACAATTTTATTACATTTCATTCCTTAACTGTTCGCAACATTTAAAGTGCAACAAAATGGAGGCTTTTTTTCCGTGAAGTTTATTTGACTCCGACAGCTCTAAGTTATCAAAACAAGTTTACCGAAGAAGAAAACACTTTCTAAAAATATGAAAATAAAGAATGATCGATCTAGAGTAAGAAATAATGTTGTTTAAAATTTGAACTATGTAGTTTTAATCACTAAAATAAATTAATTTAAAATTTAAATTAATGCAAATTGATTAGTTTTCATAGAAGAAACAATATGTATCATCAGAATATTATTATGCGTAAGGGCTCGTAATGCTGTAAATCAACGTGTGTATGAATGAATCACCGAAAAATTTTACTTTAACAAAAGCTTTGAACAGTACTATTGTAGACTTCGATGCCAAATTTGCTTGGATACGCATCAACCTTCTACCCAATATATATTCTCCACAATGTTTTTTATTCACACTGGTACACTAATTTCAATTTTTAGAATGTTCATTATGATTCATATAAGCTTCATACAGTTTTATACGGAATATATTCGACATCGCCAAACTATATTATTTTAGTCATACTGATACAATAATTTAAATTTTTAAACCGTTCACTATAATCCATATGAGCTTCATATAGTTTATTTCCGGGTTATCTAAAATTTTTGAGATCCCGTGCATAATTTGTGAAATAGGCCTGAATAATAATGATAGAGATTTTGTGTAAGTTTAATAATATCTCATCCTAAATAAATAAGGTAAATTTCTAATGTATACAACTTTGACATTTGTCTTTGGAACACTTTTAAAAGAAAGTGAAGAAATTAAGATTAAATAAATAAATTGATGATTTAATAATGAATCCCATTGTCTCGATTTGAAGTGGAAAAATTATATTTTTTAAATAAATATAATCAATTTAAATGAGCTTTATAATGGTTAACATCAAATGTATATATTATTTAAATAATTTACTTTTAATTCTAAAATGATTACAACGTTTATAAATTATCATATAAAAATTTATTTAATTTGATAGAAACAAAAGAGAAACATTAAAAAAAATGTCAAAGAATAGCATTATAAGGAAGAACTGACACATATATATTAAAAGTTCAACAAAAAGTGACTTGTATCCATAAACTTTCTATAAGTCCACGATTTAAGTATATAAAATGGTACTCTAGCCCTACAGAATTCCTAATCAGAAGCTCAAATCCAATCACAAACTTATCTATTACTAATACTAATAAAATACTTAAAATTAAGTATGAGTCCGAAAAGTAGATTTTTTACACCTTTTATAATTTTAAGATATCATTTTATGAAATCTAACTACTTCCACAATATCATGTATCCGACCACCAGGTCAAATTAATTTGTCATTAGTTCTGAATGTACAAATTCTATGAACACATATATTTAGCGTATGTATTCCATTTGGAACCTGTACATTAAGGTATGCTTATGCGGAGAAATTATATTTTATAGTATGGTGTATGTTTTAGATCATAAGTACACTTTTCTCAACCAAAAGTATATATTTCTGCATCATTGTCTATTAAAACTACTTGATCTAGCCAGAAGCAAAAGAGAAACACCAAGAAGTTGACAAGGAAGAAGACAGGGATGGACTGACTGACTGACTGAGGATTCAAGAAAAGTACTGCTAGCCATGTGTCTAGTTTAAGTTCCTTGATTCTACAACCAGCATCGAAAGATCCCCCACTACACTTGGACTTTCTGCAAGTATGAGTTAAACTTCGTTTCGTTCTTCTCTGCCCTGCTGAAATCGAACAAACAACTTGTTAGTTAATTTCAAGTGATGGTATGATGGATTTGAATTGTATATTGGACAGTGTACCTGGGCTTAGGCGTTTCTGAAGAACAACAGAAATACTCTGGGCTTACAAAACCGGAGTGTGAATATTAGGCCAAGTAACTAAAATCAGATGATAATCTCTCTATTTCTTCATGCCGTGCATGCTGCCAAATCTTTCCAGATTACTATCAAGAAAACAACCATTTCAGCAATTAATAATAATATAATTTACTGACAGTTGAGGTCCAGTTGGTTAATCAATTGTCCCTCATATCTTAAAGAATGACTATACTTAAGAATAAAAAGGAGAGCATGTATGTGAGTAAGGGAAGCAAAAGAATAAAACAGTAGCCATAAATTCGAGAGCAATAAACAGATGGCTGGCTTTCTCATAGTCAAAAGCAAAGCAAGTTTCGGATATTTACCTTTCTTCCTGCTCCTCTTTTTCATCAATACTGCAGCATCACAATCAATGATCAAGGCTCTTCCAGGATTCAATGGTGATCTACCTTTCAAGCTTGAAACAGGGTCAGTAACTATATATGCGGTCTGCAATCTCCTATTCACTGGAAGAGTTTTACTTCTCTAATACATGCATTTTCAGGTACACCGCGGTGGGGAAACGGGATGAAGTGCAGCTTTTCTATTACTTTTTTGAATCGGAAGGGGACCCCCAGAAAGATCCTCTCGTGCTCTCCCTTACTGGAGGCCCTGGTTGCTCGAGCCTCTACGCCGTAGCTTTTGAGTTTGGTATATTTTTCTTTACATGCCATGCTCACTTAATGAATACAAATTTTAAGATGCATTTCTCATAACTAATTTTCAGAGACATCATCATCATGATCTTGGCCATGTTGTAATTTACTGTAGTTACACAACCAATACCAATTTGCTGTAAGTGCAATGCTGATCACACATACACATGATTATTAGGCACACTACAGCGAAAAATCTGAGGCACTCAAACAAGGTGTCCCCTGTTGGAATTTTCATTCAGCACGCCATGGGTTGTTTAAAATGTCCACCTGTGCAAAACAGCTTAGATTAAATAATCAGCTTAGTATTCATTCTTACCGTGTCAATGTATCCAATACGCCTGTTGCATAATTTCATGGATGTATGTAATGCCTACCATAGGCATTCCCTAACAGGAACATCTTCTGCAGGTCCAATCACGTTCGATTATTCAACATTTGGTTCCAGGCTACCATCGCTTGTCTTAAATCCATATTCATGGACCAAGGTCCAAATTCTAGCAGCAAATTGACTAAGATAATACAGCATTAAAAATTTGGTATGCAATATATGTTTTTCTGGTTAGAAGCTAATACAGGGTTCTTCCTTTTCCAGATAGCAAATATAATATTCTTAGATTGGCCTGTTGGTTCTGGATTTTCTTATGCTACCAATCCTGAAGCGTACCATACCTCTGATTCAACATCACCAAAAGATATTTACATGTTTCTTAAGAAGGTAATACAGTAAATTTAAGCCTATGCAGTATACTCATGTTTATCCTATGATGATCTCATACATTAATATCACACTATTGTGGGATAATCATATGTTGTACAATCTATAACAAGCTAACTAGCACCCCCAGTTATGCAGCAAGTGAAAAAACGGGACAAATGTTCATGACGGTGTGATACATTTGTATGACATTATTATGCAGTATGATAATCCTCACTTGGTCGAAGTTCATGTGCTAATAAATTTAAAAATGCAGTGGTTGTTGAACCATCCTAAGTTTTTGCAAAATCCTCTGTATATTCAAGGAGAATCCTATGCAGGAAAGGTTGTTCCAATGATAGCCTGGGAGATATCAAAAGGTAGTAATGATATTCATACATCCAAATTGTATTCTCTTGGAATGATACTTGGTCTAAAAGCTTTTAAGTAATGATATTCATCGCAGCTAATGAAGCAGGCCTCCTACCACGACTGGCTCTCCAAGTAATGTTTCATTCCATACAACAAGCATCATATTGACAAAAGCATTCTTCAGTCGCATTTGGAAACAATATAAGTTCTTAAATCACGCCAAGAAGTTTGATCAAGGATCCATACACATGCATAACATTCACCAGGGTCATTTTGTTGTATTAGGGGTACTTTGTTGGGAGCCCGATAACAGATGTATACTTGGTGAAGAATGAGAAAGTGCCTTATGCACACAGCATGGGACTAATATCAGATGAATATTTTGAGGTGAAGTTGATTTCTCATTTGTTTTGAATGATTAATCAAGAGCATCAGCCTACATTCTTTCATTCCATAAACACAAAACTATTGAAACCCCCCTCGAACAAACTTTTACCATAAACACATCTTGCAGTCAAGAATTTCGAAGCACCTTTAGTATAGTGACATTATCAGAAATTCAGAATACATAAAGAGTTAACACTTAACACTATCCTACTGCAGTTAGCTCAGACGACCTGTGGTGGAGAGTATTGGATACCT
Source organism: Plantago elongata (assembly GCA_036897095.1). Lineage (NCBI taxonomy): Eukaryota > Viridiplantae > Streptophyta > Magnoliopsida > Lamiales > Plantaginaceae > Plantago > Plantago elongata. The sequence continues at coordinate 24,454 of JAYMSP010000230.1, read as the reverse complement.
GACATAAATAATCATCAATGTCGACATGCTCTTCAGCAAATTGATGAGGTAAGATAAGTATATGCGTATGTGTTAAAGACTTAGAGTGTCCATTAATTGTAGGTGTGAAGCAATGAGTCATAGGGAGCCTTATACATTATGACAAAGACTAATTATTAACACCATTGTTATGAACTTAAATTCTTAAGTTCTTTCACAGGTTAATATAGTCCTAAATCTCTTCCACGCGATAAAATATCTATGGTCTTTATAATCGGTGAGTTATATTAACCAAACTAATGCAATATCAAATACAGTGCCTAGAAGACCTTGACACTTACTATATCCTGGATTCGACATGCCCTAAGACAGATAATATGGAAAGAGCACAGACAGACCCAGAAGACGGTCCAGTCAATTTGGCTCTCCCATCTGCAAAACCAAAACCAGCTTGCCGGGTAATGTTCTAATCTCTATCGTGACGTCCGTTTAAAGATACACACATAGTATACAATCTACTCAACTTGTATTGTTATCGCAGGAGCAATACTATACAATATCTGAATGTTGGGCAAATAACCCACTTGTAAGAGAAGCACTTCACATTAGAGAGGTAAGAACCAATAAATATCTCTGAGGAAGGAAATTACTGTCAATAAAAGCACACACAAGATACATATGATGCACACATCGATCATTCCAAAAGTTCAAGTTGAAGTAAATTGATGATCAGGGGACAAAAGGTGAATGGGTGAGATACAACCAGAGTGTGGCCTATAGCGTAGATACAGGAAGTTCGGCCAAATACCATCTACTTCTTAGTAAAAATGGTTATCGTGGTCTGGTTTACAAGTAAGCTGAGAGATTACACATCAGTTAGTTTATTTGTTAATAGAGAAATTACTATAACATAATCATCTACAATCCCATTTTCCACAGTGGAGATCACGATATGGAGGCACCTCCCAACAGTACTCTCAAATGGTTAAAATCTCTGAACTTAACTCTTGATGACAAGTGGAGACAGTGGAGAGTTGATAAAAGAATCGCAGGGTTAGTTAGATTCATTCCAACTCTTCGTAATCAATCTTCTCAATAACTTGATATTGATAGTTGATAATAAACTTCAAGATGTTTAGATAGTTAGATTCATTATGCAGGTACACCCAAAGATACGGCGAAAACGAAAGATCTTATCTTACCTTTGCAACGGTTAAGGTTAAACACTTTAGAATTTTTAGTCTTCATGTTCCTACCATAATTCAACAAGCAATTCACAAGTGCAGTGCATTTGTCTGTCTTTGCAGGGCTCCGGACACACAGCTCCCGAGTTTTCTCCTGAACAATGTTTTGCCATGGTATCTCGCTGGTTGTCAGGAAACCCACTCTAGCCAAGAAAACACCCCTACCAACAACAGAAGGAGATTTAATTTCACAATTGCATTGCTATAAGTTACTGCAAGAATTGGAATTTTATGCATTCTGAGCTCATAGTTAAGAATATCTCACAGCCGGACCTTTTAGACAAGATGAAATTCTTTCGGTTATGACTGTTATAGATACTTCATCAGGCGTCTTCCTTTTCTTCATTCATGGAACAATTTTTATGTTTATATATGAAACTTCATTCTTTGTTAATGAAGAAATTAATATTAAAAACACATAACAATGAAACGGGATATAATACAAATAATTAAGAATAAAATGAAGTAAATTTTCATACAACCTTTGTATTATAGTGAAAGTTTTTGAAACGCTTTAATGTACGTCTAAAAATAAAGAAATTTTTTTCAGTGCAAACTCAAAGTGAGTTAAAAGGTTTATGTGTAAAATAAAATTTATTCTTTAAGTATATAATTTAGGTATAAAACAATCAAACTTTGCTAAAAAAACTCAGAACAAAATTGTTAAATGTACAATGTTTGATTTATCAATTTATAAGCCCACAAGTCAAGTCAAAACTGAAAAATAATTTACAATTGAGTTCTATCTAATTTGTATTGAGCTTGAGCTTAAACACATTTAGTCTTAATGATTGACATGTGAACAATATGGTGATGGAATCGAGAGTTCAAAATATGGGAATAAAAATAAATCCAATTCAAAATTAATTTTACATGATGTGATAAGCAAGGGCGGATCTACCACCTAGGCGAACCCAGATTATAGCCCACGTTCCCTTAAAAATATTACAAAAAGAAAGAAAAGGATAAATATTTTTAAGCGGTGTAAGTTTAGATCAACAAGTGTTAAGTAATTATAAATTTTCTAGCTCAATTGGTAACGATATTGTAAAGTTTGAAGGTATTTTTCAACCAACTAGGTCAAATTCATGCGATCAACAATCTTTTCTTATTATTTTAGCATTTTTTCCCTTTATCAAAGAAAAAAATCAATAATATAAAAGAGTTTTTTTGTCGTAAAATTGCCCAATATCAAAGATATTTTTGGATCTGTCCCTGGTAACATGGAAGGAAGGACGAATCGAATCAATCATGCATGATAACAAGCTCCGTGGACTGGCAACAACAACTACTACTAGTCGTGCAAGGTCTCAATCAAAAACTCCATTGCGGAAAAAAGGCAGGAGAACAGTAATTTTTGCATATGTAGAACATGATGATTCTTGAGAGGTTTCCATACAAGATCACAAACCCTTTGTCTCGTTTGATGCTTCATTAATGAATTTATGTTTTTGTTAAAAAAAAAGATGATTCTTGAGAGCAAGGCACAAGCCTCAGTTACATTTTCTAAGATGAAATTATGTTTTTGGTTTCGTTTAAGGGACCAAAGTAGTAATTAATTATACGTTACCTAAAATATAAGGAAATAGCTCAAACTGAAAAATCAAATAGAACACAACTTTCAAGAACAAAAACAACAAACGTTGTCTAGCCATAAAAACTTGATCATAATGTACCACTTACCAATAATGTGTAAGGTGGAAGGCAGTCTAACATTTATGATCGGTAGCGTTGAATTTAAAATTATTTTTTATATGTATAAATATTGATAAATTACATTTTTAAAGATAAAATTTTAATAAATTAATTAATATATAGTTTAATTATGTTAAAATTATTTAATTTATATTATTAATATCATATATTGGGTAGATTTATATATACAATTTTACAAAAATAGACATATATAAATTCCTTCATATTTTTGGAAGGGTGGTGCTATAGCCCTGTTGGAGCTATGGGTACCTTCGCCCCTGTATACCGTGTCTCGTGGCCTAATAAACTGTACATAATATGATCATGTAACTATTTTCCTAGCCACGGAACTTAGATAATATGCAACAAAATCTTGATGACACAATATACATAAACATTAAAACATATATAGCTAGTGAAGGGAAAGGAAATAATCCAACAACAACAGATCCGATGAATTTGATCCATGAAAAGTTAGTCACGATCCATAGAATTCTAGTCCGGACCGGATCATAAATTTAAAAATTAAGCTCTATTTATCATACTGCTGGAGTGGCTATTTTCCCACTCAAATTGAATATTTTATACAAAAGAAACTAATTTCAATTAAAACGGCCACTTAAATTCTATTCCACCCTATCTCTAAAACTGGCATAAGGTAAAATAGAAACTGCTACGCCTCTTTCCGTTCCCATTCATTGTTTTCAAAAACAAAATCCTCATTAGTTAATGCTTGTTAATTAATTGATCCACTAAAATAATTGAGACCACTCCGAATTTTTTGATTTTTGATTGCTATTTGAGTTATATTGGTTAGAAAATGAAATGTAATGTGAGGTTTAAATTGATTTTTTTTATTTAATTGAAAAATACGAATAAAACTGAAACCGAACAATTATGAGACGGACGTTGATTGGTCAACGCCTCCGACTTCGGTTGTTAGTTACTTTTAAATGACATTTCTATTATATAAATTATTTAGGGGCTGATTGGAGTAGCATCCAAATGTCCGTTTGGATGCTATTCGGGGATTTTGTGTTTGTTATGGCATTTAAATGCCGAAGATCGAAATGCATCTACAGTAGCAACATTTTTCTCTACCTATATAACAAACATATAATACTCTATCCAATTACAATTTTATACCAAACACAATTTTAACAATCTCATTACAATTCTGGTCACTATTCAAGCATTTAAATCGGAGCATTTAAGTCGCATGCCAATCAGCCCCTTAACATTGTCGATGGAGAGTAATTAACAATTAAAATTAAAGCTGATCGATCGGTTAAGTTAAAAGAAGAAGTTCTGAAAAAAATGCAAAGGAGTATGAACGAAATCCACACAGCATAAACAAAAGGAAAAACTCACGTCACGCTCAGAAAGAGTTGATGATCACTCATGACTTCACCATAATATTCAATTTCCTCGATCTCAGCAATAACAAATTCACAGCCCGTACGGAGGCACTCACTGTAATTTCTCCCGAGAAAACAAATAACTCCTCACTTTATCTATCTACTAATTAAATACATCATCAGTCACACGAGAGTTGGAATAATTTTTTATTTTAAACGTCCCATCAAATTAAAATAAATTTTCATTTATATAAATAACTCTCGCAATACAATTTGTTTTTAATCTCACATTATTAAACCCACACATACTTTTTTATCTCAAACACATTCTTAACCACATCTATATATTTTTCTTAATAACATGCAAAATCAAATTCTTCCATTATTAACGGAACGTAAGGAATATCAAATTGCTAAAATGCACAACCAAAAATACTAAAATGCGCCTCTCCTTCATATATATAACCAACAACAGTTAGAGCTCACACTTAGCATTTTAATTTCTCCCCCATAAAAACAGACTCACAAACAATGGCAGCCTTTTCTCCTCCGATGATACTCTTCGTCACCACCACCACTTCCCTCTTGCTTTCACTACTCACCTCCGCCACCAAATTAAGCGTCGCCTACTCTCCCACCGCCACCTCCCTCCCGCTACCTGATCACCTTATCACCAAACTTCGCTTACAAATCGCCACCGTCAATATCATCGATCCAACTTCGGATGTCGTTCGTGCCTTTGCCTTCAGCAACATAACCGTCGCCCTCACCTCACCGTACCTAATCACCTGTTGTCGTCCTTTGCTGCCAACATCTATGCTCCTTCAAGCTGGCTATATATAAACCTGCATGCTTCCGTTTCATCTTCGTTGGAGCCGGTATGTTCTCTGATCCGGATTTTGAAGCGTCCAACATTCTCCTCCCAGCGATCCGTAATCTACACCAGTCGTTGATTGAGCTCGGAATCAAAACTATATCGGTGTCTACTATGCTCTCATTCACCACGATCCTCTCAACTCCATAAATTAAGATGAAATAAATAAATTGTTGAATTAAAAATGAATTCACATTGTTTCGATTTGAAGTGGACAACTAATATATTGTCTTAAATTTAATCAATTTAAATGAGTTTTATAATGATTGACATTGAATATATAACTTTTTTAAATGATTTATTTTTAATTCCACATTAACACAAAGCTTATTAGTTATTACTTATTATATAGAAATTAGTTTACTTTTATAGAAACATACAAAAACATTTTTTAAAAAAAGTTAAAGAATCACTTTAGAGTAGATTTAATTCTTGTCAAAGCGAGTTTGTATTCTAGTGTATTATAGAATTGTAATAGATTGAGTTGATGAGTGATGATATAATTATTGATTTGTGAATGATTTAATGTTGTAATATGATTGTAATATGTAATAGTGATAAGCTTAAAAAAAATTAGAAATGAAACATTACATAATTAAAGTACATAGAAAAATAACTTATATTGATAAATTATTTTAGAATCTCACGATTTGAACATAACATAAGATTGACCTCTAAGGCTCTAACTCTGTTGGACCATACACATGATGAATCATCCGAAGCTGAAGTCGATCGCATATTTATGTATACTAGTAATAATTACTAAACATATATTATGACTTCTAAAAATCTATACAATTTATCAACTTGTATTGTTATCGCAGGAGCAATATTATACAATAATCCACTTGTGAGAGAAGCTCTTCAAATTACATAGGTAAGAACCAATGAAAACCTATACGGAAGTGAGGATTTTATTGGAATAAAATTTAAGTGGCATTTTCTAACTAAAATTAATTATTTTTTAATAAAATATTCTATTTAAATGTAAAAATGTCCATCTTAACGGTATTACAAATATCCTCTAATTATTCTCAATAAAGTCTCACAAATGAGACATGTGATACGCACCTCATTCCAAAATTACCATTTGAAGTATATTGATGATCAGGGGACAAAAGGTGAATGGGTAGATACAACCGAAGTGTGGCCTACAGCGTAGATACTAGGAAGTTCAGCCGAGTACCATCTACTTCTTTGTAAAAATGGTTATCAACAGATAACGGAATGTAACTAAGCGTAATAATATGCTTCGTCTTTAATTAATAGATTGGAGTTCGAGTCATTTTTTTATCATTTAAAAAAAAGAAGTTATCAAGGTCTGGTTTACAGGTAAGCTGAGAGATTAAATGTCTTAAGTTTATTTATTGATAGATAAATTACTATGTGGCTGTTTGGATGGACATTTGAGTGGGCATTTGAATGAATTTTGGTGAAAATTGTGTTTGAATGGACATTTAAGTGGGATATTTAAGTATATTTTAGGCCAAATTATTGTTCATCGAATCAAATGGGAATATTCGAATCCCCATCCAAACACCCCCTATAACATTATCATCAATAATCCCAACTTTCACGGGGGAGATCATGATATGGAGGCGCCTCCCAATAGTACTCTCAAATGGATCACTGAACTTAACTCTTGAGGACAAGTGGAGACAGTGGAGAATTGACAGAAGAATCGCCGGGCTAGTTTAGAAGATTTATCAACTGTTCCAAATCATTTTTCTCTGACCACTTGATACTTTATCCGTTCCATTAATAATAAAATAATTATATTTTACATATTCTTTTAAAAATATTTATACTTCATTCGTCCCGTTAAAATTGAAACATTTTTCATTTTCAACGTCCTACCAAAGTGAAATAATTTTTCATTTACAGAAATAATATGTACTATACAACTCATTTTTAATCACACATTATTAGACTCACATATACTTTTCTATCTCAAACTTATTCTTAAGTTTTAATCATATATCACATGTTCTCTTTAAAAAACGTGTAAAATTAAATTGTTTCATTATCAACGGGACAGAGGGAGTATATTGTAAAATTAAATTGCTGAAATTGATAGTCAATTGTATACTGCATTTTGGTTGTTGGTTAATAGAAATTTTGGTATTTTATGGACGTAGGCAATTATCGAATTACGTAAATTTGATGTTGTGTATTTATTTATCTTTTTACATTTATTTGTTGTTTGATTTAGAAATTGTTAAATTGAATAGGGTTGATTTGCATTGTTGAAATCTAATAACCGGAATAGTTTATGAATATTGCAAGAGGAAGCTCATATGAAATTAAGGGGCTGATTGACATGGCATTTGAATAGACATTTTTGTGAAATTGTATTTGGAATGAAATTGAAATGGGGGTATTTAAAGTGTATTTTAGGCCAAATTATTGTTCATCGAATCAAATGGGAATATTTAAATGCTATCCCAATTAGCCCCTCCCAGCGGAATACTAAAAGGTGAGAGAAATTGTTAATCTTACATGATACCCCTTAATATTATTCTGGGCCAAACTTTAAACTAATTTATTCATGTTTCCTTTATTCCCAAAACAATCAATTATCTCCCTCCAATTTTTTAACCCCTACCATTTTCTATTCCCCTTCCCATTTTATTCGATACGCTTCTACTCCCTTTCCACCTCGAATGAACAAAGACAATTAATGCATCACCAACCACTAACCTACTGATTAATCAAAAGATGTTATGAATACAAAATGTTTATTTCGTCAAATTTACAATTCAAAAAATTACATTTAAATAAAAAAAATTATGTAACGAACCGTTCACCATTATAGAGTTCAAATTGTTCTTGGTCCAATTTATTATTCTTCAAAATTAGTCCAATTCATTTTTCAGTCCAATTATCTTACCAGTTCAATGTTTAATCCCTCTTTAAGTCCAAGTTCGTTTTTATATCCAACTTAACCTAACCTTTTTTGAAAGAAACTCTTGAGCTATATACTTAATTTGCGCACGAAATTTCTGCATACGCAATCTTTTTTAAAACATGATTCTCGCTTCGTTAACCGTCAGATCATGAAGATAGGGTTTCTAACACACCAGTCTACATTGTCACTAGAAGGATCTCCGTTTTGAGGTCTCAATCATCCTGAACTTCGCATAAATCAAAGAGTCATTTTTTAATTCCATTATCGATTCTTATTTGTCGTATTTGTTCTCTTCTATGCAAGTTCCCCTAATATTTACCTCATAAACATATATATTTATATATAATGTGAGCTTGTACATTTGATTGGTATCTATGTTATAATATGTGACATGTAATTGCAAAATTGAGATATGAGTTTGCTGCCAAATCCAAAATTTTTGTTCATGTTCATGACATTGTTGTATTGTCGAGTTATGTAGTATCCTGTATTAGTGCACATATTGCATGAATCAATGTACTCAGGCGTTCGATTTTACACGTAGCTAAAGTTTTGTCAAGTCGAGTTGTATATGTACAAGACCAAAGTAGATTTGGGGGCGGATTGGCATGCGACTTAAATGTCCCGATTTAAATGCATGAATAGTGATCGGAATTGTAGTGGGATTATTAGAATTGTGTTTGGTATAGAATTGTAATTGAATAGGGTATTATAAGTTTGTTATATAGGTAGAGAAAAATGTTGCTACTGTAGAGGCATTTCGATCTTTGGCATTTAAATGCCATAACAAACACAAAATCTTCGAGTAGCATCCAAACGGGCATTTGAATGCTACTCCAATCATCCCCTTGGTGTCGCTAGAAAACTGACCCTTGCTCGCATTAGACCAATTTCATTACTCATAATTACACTATATTATGTTATGCTATGGATAATTTGGCCCGGTTTGTCGTACCGCTGAAGCGGTCATTTTCCCATTCAAATCGAACATTTTCATACAAAAAAATCAATTTTAATTGAAAAAGGCCACTCAAATTTTATCTCAATCAGTTTCTTAGTTTGTTCCACTTGTTTTCATTTCATTTCTAATGTCAACTTTTAGGTACCTTGCTTGTAGTGTTGTTTTATGGATGTTAAACTTGCCACACTTAAAAGGTCTATTTATAATTTACACCCATTAAACCATAGGTTTCACAAGTTAGAGTTATATAAGCATGCATTCACTTTAATAAGTTTTGAGTTTTTAATTAAGAAAGTTCTTCAAGTTAAAAGTAAGTTAAGGTGTTCATAGGGGAGTATTCTTATATTTGTAACGCAGTTATGTTCATGTTCAGCGGATAGGGATCAAGGTCCTGAAACCATCAGTGTTATATTTGTTCAATGAATATGGACCAAGATCCTGAGGCTGGTAATTGTTATTTCATATTCAACGGATAGGGCCACGAAAGTGACCTCAGGCCGGTAGATAGCAACCATGATCCAAGAATGAACCTACGATGCCAAGTGAGCTCACAATCATGTTAAGATTCATGCTAAGCTTCCAAGCTACAGTTAAGAATTTTCAGAAGTTAGATATTGAGTTCATGTGTTCAGTGGTAGGTTAAGTCAAGTCATATGATGCATTGTATTAGACAAGACTAAAGGCTGTAAAAAGACGGATAGATAGAACTTTAAATCATTGTACATGCATGGATACTTTTTCAGTCAGTGGTCATGACTGACCTGTTTCTAAAATATTAGTTTTAGGTATTAAAGTCGAGCTTGGAGTGCAGCATTGCCGGAGCAATGATCACTACCAGGATCACTTTAATATTACAACTTTATAAGTTCACGATTTTTTACTTGTAAAGTTGCAAGGATTTTATAACTTATAATTCGATGCATATTTTTACTAGTTCACGAACTTATTTCAAGAATTTTTTTGTCAAGTATAAGAATGCACGAGGCGTCGAACTACACTTTTATTATTAATGTTATAAGTTTAAGTCCGTCAAATTTTAAAACTTAAAAACTAGCGCGAATTGTATTTTTCTTAGTTCGTATTTTTAAAAATCAGGACACTACAGGATATGTATATTCATTAGAATAAAATTAAAGAATTTTAGTATAACAATAGTTAAATAAATCAAATGAATTCAAATTGAACTCAAAATGAATTTTAAGATAGAATAAAATGGATTTATAACCATAATTAAATTCAATCAATTACTCCTAACAGTCCTACTAAATACTAATAGAAGCGTTCGCATAAAACAAAAGAAAGCTCCACTAGTCCACTCCACTCACCACACTCTCTCACCACCACCACTAACCGCCGTGCTCCGCCACCTTTTCCGATGACAACGACCACAATCGACCCCCACTCCTACACCTCCTCCACCCATCCACTCACCACACACATCTCCCTCACCTTCTACTTCGACTTCCCCTCCTCCACCATCCACTCCGCCACTCTCCTCACTCTCTCCGCCCCTTTCTCCGGCCAATTCGCCGTCGACACTCGTTCCCTCACAATCACCTCAATCGTCGACCCGAACACCCTCACCCCCCTCCCCTTCACCCTCCACCCACCCAACCCAATCCTCGGCCAAGCCCTAACCATCACTCTCTCCAATCACTCCTCAATTCTCATCCTCTCCAAAACCTCACCCTCTTCCTCCGCTCTCCAATGGCTCACACCTCCACAGACCTTCAACAAAACGTTCCCGTTCGTCTACACTCAGTGTCAGTCCATCCACGCCAGGTCAATTTTCCCTTGCCAGGACACGCCAGCTGCTCGGATCAAATTCTCCGCGAAGCTCAACGTTCCGAGGTTTCTGTCGGCTGTGATGGCGGCGAGGCACGTGTCGAGGCATGATCCAGTTGCGAACGAGGCGGCCGGGTGCTGCGAAGAGTCGATTTGGTGTGGGGAAGGGAGGGTGGTGGAGGAGTTTGTGATGGAGCAGCCGATTCCGCCGTATTTGTTTGCGTTTGCGGTCGGGGAGTTGGGGTTTAGGGAGGTGGGGCCGAGGACGAGGGTTTATGCCGAGGCGGTTGGGGAGGTGTTGGATGTTGCGGCGAGGGAGTTTGCGGGGACGGAGGAGATGATTAAGGTTGGGGAGAGTTTGTTTGGGGAGTATGATTGGGAGAGGTTTGATTTGTTGGTTTTGCCACCGAGTTTTCCGTATGGTGGGATGGAGAATCCGAGGATGGTGTTTTTGACTCCTACTGTGATTAAAGGTGACGCCACTGGGGCGCAGGTTGTGGCGCATGAGCTTGCACATAGCTGGACAGGAAATTTGATTACTAACAAGAGTAATGACCATTTTTGGTTGAACGAGGTACTATTTGTGTATAATCGTATATTATTGATGGTTTACATAGGTATATAATGTGTTACAAACACTATTACTAACATGACTAGTGGTAGTGTATGTATGAATTGGGTAAGTATCTTCAATTCTGGTTATCCATGTAGCATGATTATTACTGTTAGTTTATTTGATGGCTGACTACTTGAGTAGATGTATTTTTGGAAGATCAGTGAACTTGGATGTGCTGAAATTTATTGCCCGAACACCTAAAGTCATGCTATGATTGTATATTAGGTCAGTTGATGAAATTGTGTAGCTTGTGTTACTTCTTGATGGACTATGTATTGAAGTGATGTTGTAAATTACATAATCTGTTTACACTATATTGTCAAAGTATTGATCTCAAGTGGTTTGATAAATAAGCTATAGTTTAGCAACTCCGTTGATCTAGAGAGTGGGAAAGGTGATAACTGATATTTAGGTTTACCATGACCGTTGACCAAGACTATGGGTGGTTGAAATGCAATTCCTTTTGTTTCTACGTGATGTGCTTTATTTGCTATCGACCCGCTCATTTGTACCACCAACAGTTTTTAATAATTATGTGCTTATAGGGGTTCACAACTTATGCGGAGCGACGAATAGTTGAGGCTGTTCAAGGGAAGGAAAGAGCTGCACTGAATATAGGAATTGGTTGGAAAGGACTTGCTGTGGAGATAGAAAGGTTCAAGGACAACCCAGAGTTTACGAAACTAAGGACTAATCAGGAAGGAGTGGACCCTGATGATGTGTATTCTTCAGTGCCGTATGAGAAAGGATTCCAGTTTTTGTGGCGCATTGAAAGACAGGTAAGCGTGCTTGTGACTTGAGCTTGTTTTATGATATTTGTATTTTACACGGAGGTCTGAATATTTATGACATCTTATCACAGATCGGACGTCCTGCATTTGATGAATTTCTTAAAAAGTATATTGCAACATTCAAGTTTCAGTCCATTGACACGGACATGTTTCTCGATTTTCTGAAAGCAAATGTTCCTGGAATACAAGATCATGTTGATTTGAAGCTTTGGACAGATGGTGTTGGCATACCACCTGATGCGATGGAACCTGTCTCTGACGTGTATACGGAAATTGTATCCCTTGCTAATGAATTTAAGATGGGTAGGATGCCTAATGAGGATGAAGTTGCTGACTGGGGAGGACAGGAATGGGAGCTTTATTTGGAAAACCTTCCTAAATCTGCTGAAGCTTCACAGGTACTAAGATATTTTGATGCATACTTCATTCTCTTTATTTGTTTGAGACTTTGAGTGGTTGTTTCATTGGCTTTATCACCAATATGCTCATTTTATGAGTGCGATAAATTATTAATCAACCAAATAAGTTTTCAAAGTTGATTTCTGTATTGATCTCCAAAGAGTAACAGAATGAATTCCCTTTGTTTAATTAGAAACTGTTGTCAAGTATAATGACGCTGCCTGCTACAGGTATCAGCACTGGATGCAAGGTATCGGTTTTCAGAATCAAAGAATTACGAGGTGAAGGTGGCATTCCTTCAGCTTGCTATTTCATCAAGGTGCAGTAGTTACTATGGTGAAGTGGAGAAAACTCTGAAAGAAGTTGGAAGAATGAAATATCTCCGCCCAATGTACACGGCACTAGTCCAAGGCCCTGGCAAAGAAGAAGAAAAGATATTTGCCAAAAGGGTGTTCACAGAGGCATGTGCTGGCTACCATCCCATCGCTCAGGGTGTCGTGGAGTCTATTTTCGCCAAGCATATGTAAAAAGCTGGGTCATGGACAGGCTCCAACCTTCTTAATTTTCTTAACCGAGACTGGGTAGTTTGTTCTGAGCAGGGTGCTGATGATTTCTGTACTGAATCCATAAACTGTCATTGATCTAACCTATCAGAAATTAAGCTTATTTATCTTTCTTATCTTTATCTACTAGTTGTCCAGTAAATCGATCACTTGCATGTATATTTTGAGAAATCATTGGTTTTCTTCATTTTCTGCGTATCCACAACATGCAATTAATTCAGCCAATTAACATAGTTCCTTTTTTAAGTGATGACTCCTGCAACATTTTTACATTTACAAAGCTCAGATATTGAACTAACCAGCAAGAAAGCTGGTTATTGTTTTACGGATTTTCCAACAAATTGTTTATGCAAAAATAAAAACCAAATATGAGGGTTTTTTTCTTCCATATTACTACGAAAAAAAAACCAAATATGAGAGCAAATGAGTTTTTTATCCTTCCATATTACTAAATGTCGGCGCATTCATTGACAAATCACAATTTTATTAGCAAAATATCAATCACCCAGCCATTGATAAAAACCAGTATGGTATATTTTGTACATTTAATCATCCCCAAATTATTTGTCTACACTCTAAACCAGAGAATTAAGAGACTTCAAACAGACAACAAGATGCTATGCCATGCGTTAGATTGGCTCACTAGAACATTGCTAATGTATGTATATAAACTGAAAGTGAAACAATTATTGTAAACAGAGGCAGCAAATTATACTAGTAAACCAAAACAACAGATAGTTCCCAAAACAAAAATTTCTGATTCAATCGCAACGGTAACAATCTTAAGATTCTAAGACGATTACCAAAGACATTGTTCTGAAGTCTAACTAAACAGGATAAAGAAGTTTTAAGGACAACCACCAACAATAAGAATAGAGGGGCAGAATCAAAGAACATCCTGCAACTCATTCCTCCTCAGCAATTTGTCCCTTCTCACTCACGTAGATACCATCAAGAAACTTCCTGATATCCTTGTTCTTCACATGGCATTTCTGTTGGAATAAAGATATATCAGTTTTTGTATAAATTACAGAAGTTTAAGTGAATGATATATTAACAGAATCTGTTCAGTCAAGTCACCTGGTTAATCAAGGCTGCAGACCGAGAAACCAGCTCAATGTCATTACCATCCAAAACAAGTTCGTCCTTGACCTTCTCAGACCTCACAATGGATACACCATCAAGCATGTCCACCTTTCTAACCTGAATTCATCAACAATTCCACATAACATGTAACATTATGGTGAGAGATCAACAACCATTACATAATCACTTCTCAAACAATAGCAAATTGCAAACATACATCATTCAGTTTATAAGTATGCACGAACAATCTAGTTCACAAACATAGTCTGCAGGTTCCTATAGACATGAACAAGTTAATCATAACAGTCAATAACGCAACTGATATTTAAAGTACAAGTACGCACAGACAATATGTACATCCCAAACATAGGTTCTTCTCATGCACACTGATTCTAGTCTAGTTTATAAGAAACTATGAATCAAAAACCTTGTTTCTTATCCCGCGCAATGATTCTTGTAGACAAGAACAGGACATTATCATGCCACCCAATACCGCAACTATTAATTTTAATAAGCAGTAAGAACCTACATTAACAGATTAGCTCATACATGGAAACCAACCACATACTGAACAACCAACCACAACTATTAATTTGAAGTAGTAAAACCAAATCAGCATTTCACAACAAACACAGCAGCAGATTCTAAAGACTAAATTCACAATTAGGCATTCAACAAAGGAAATTAAACATTGGCTATCAATTAGAGTCGCTTTTTGTTTATCAACTCTACACTATATGCTAATCGAATTGAGATATTCAGCTCAATTCAATCACAAACTTCAATCGATCAATATCGAGTACGAAACACTAAAAATGCAATTACAGAAATCAGAAAACATACCTTCTTCTCGCCGAGAAAGTTACGGATCTCAATCGACTTCCCGGAGTTGGTAATGGAAGCATTGATGGGAAAATGAGCGTACACGAAACGCATCTTGTATCGGTACCCCTTGGTGACACCCTTGATAAGGTTAGACACATGGCTGAGCGCGGTACGGATAGAGGCGGTGGTTTTGCGGCTACCGAACCAGGCATCGATTTTGAGCTGCTTCTTTCCGGTCTCTTCATCCGTAACGAGCTGGAAGTCGAGGTTCAAGTGCTTGAAGTTTTTGGAGAGTGTACCTCTGGGACCTTCAACCTCGATGACCTTGGCTTTGACCTTGATCTTCACTCCGTCTGGAATGTCCATCACATCGGAGGCCCTGATCGTCTTCATTTCGACTCGTCGAGTTTCGACCGGCTGTGCTGTTTGTGGCAAGGTGTAGAGAAGAAGATGAGTTGGGGCAGGAAACCCTAATTTTCAGTTTATATTGTGAAGCCCTAGTTGATTTTATTGGGCCATGGTCCATTTATCTTGGGCTTGAAATCTTGGGCCTGTGAACCAATTTACATTTTACAATAGAATTCGCTAAAAAAATTAGTCTAGTGATGTTACGGTCTTATTCATGATCCATCGACTCGCCCAACTTGGCCTTAGAGACTAGTTGAATCTCATATGTCGCTTAGCTAATCCACCTAGCTCAATCAGGTTACAATTGGTCGGGAAGCATGCTAAACCTAACTTGCTCGGTTCGTGGTGCTAACTAGCCCATCTGGCTCAGTCCGCTAGTCGTCACTAGCCAACTAACATTGTCTAATTCGAGTCGATTAACCATCCTAAGGGACATGCTAGTTCGACTGACATCATGAACCTAAATTCACTATTCCAACTATATAATGTGATCCAACCCATTATGACATAGTCCAATTACCGTACTTGATAATGGAGGATAAACTCTAACTGATGATTAGGGGTGAATAGGTAACCAGATATTATCGTAGTTTTCGTGAAACAAGTATTTAATTTAACTGAATCAAAATCAAATGTCGAACACTTTTAATTTTTATCGGGTGATCACAAACACGCACCCGCACCACACACATCGTCTACATGAAAAATGAAATTTTGATAGTTTTGGTTTCACACCATCAAAAATCAAAATTCAGTATTTCTCCTCACCTCCACGAATTAGCGTCACACCATACGCGAACTTGCACCACGTTGTTAGCGATGTGTACATGAGTTCTTCCAAAAACCTATGAATATTAGTCCAGTTCAAGTTCCTCTCCGTGTGCTTTGTCTGGCCTCTAGATCTACCATCTACAGTCCAGACAAATCCCGGTCCTAAACCACCATCACCAAGATGATGATCATCCACAGCAAAATGATGATTCGTCGAACAATCATATCCGACTCCATCTCCAAAATCGCCACCAAATCCAATCTCATCAACACCCGTTCTCCCTTCTGCTCAAACTCCTCACTCCACGGAAGAGCTTCCTTCAAACCCAATAAATCCGATCGCATAAACAAGGTCAGTGACACTTTCCACAGCATGCTAGCAATAAACCCACCTCCTTCAATTATTAATTTCAATAGACTGTTAGGTTCAGCTGTCAAGATGCGGCATTACTCTCTTGCCGTTTACATGTTCGACGAAATGCGTCACAGAGCCATTCCGCTAGATGAGTGCACATTGAACATCTCTGTTAATTTTTACACTCGTCTCTCTCGTGTTGATCTCGGAATGGCTGTGCTGGGGATGTTTTACAAACGTGGGTTTGCACCCGGTGTTACCACGTTTAGCCCTCTTTTGAGAGGTTTGTTTTACGCGAACAGGCCGGATGAGGCGGAGTTGTTGTTTAGGAATATGTTAGGGGAGAATGTGTGTAAGCCGGATAAATTTATGTGGAATACTGTTATCCATGGGTTGTGTATAACTGGTTATGTGCTTACCGCGCAGGAGTTGATTAAGCGGTTGGAACAGGGGAACGGGTGCAAGCCAGATCTTTATTCGTATAACACGGTTATTTGGAGCCTGTGTGATTGTGAAATGATTGATGATGCTCTCCGTTTGTTTAACCGGATGATTGAGAGGGGGGTTATGCCGGATGTTCTCACTTATCGGTTATTGATTAAAGGGCTGTGTGTGACTGGTCAAGTTCTTAGTGCATATGAGTTGATTGTACGGTTGGAACAGGGGAGTGGGTGCAAGCCTGATCTTTATTCGTATAACATGGTTATCTCGACCTTGTGTGATCATAAACTGGTTGATGATGCTCTCCGTCTGTTTAACGGGATGCCTGGGAGGGGCATTAGGCCGGATGTACTCACTTATCGTTTATTGATTAAAGAGCTGAACAGACTGGGTAGATGGAATGAGGCAGGCAATCTTTTGAAAGAGATGCCTTATGAACGGGATGGTGAAGGAGGTTGAGGGTGTGTTAGAAGCTGTTAAGCAAAGATGTATTGCTACTGATATTGTTAGAGTGGACCCATTGGCTGATGGACTGTGTGGCAAGAGATGGTGAAAGGAACAAAATGTATTTAAGTTGGTTCTGGAATCTGGTCTTGCTGCAGTTTCATGGAAAAGTGTTGCAAGAAAGTAATGTGGAGCAAGCTTCGATACTTTTCCTTGAAGTTCCTTGTGTAGAACATGATACATTTAGCTATAACATCATGCTGCATGGTAATTACAAGAATGAAGAATTGCTGATGGCTGGTAGGCTTTATATGACATGTAGTATTTTGATTGATGGTTTATACAATAATTGAAAGATTGACGAACCATTTTCTGTTTTACAGTTGATGGAACATAATAGTGTTCATCAAGACAATTGCATATAATGCCCTAATTCAAGGATTATTTGGAGATAGGAAACTTGACTTTGCAATGGATATTTTCCATTCAATTATCTCAAAAGGTTTGCAGCCTGATGTTAAGACTTTACCATGTTTATTGGGGAACTCTGGTAAGAAGGATTCTGGACGAAGCCAAAAATATGGTTATGGAAATTAAGAAAAAGTGGCTTTGCTCCCAACAGTCTTACATACAGCGTTTTTTGTCAGAGGTTGTCCTCATAGAAATGAGCTAAAAGCGAAGCCACCTTTGGAAGAAAATGAATGGTACTTGAGTCAGAAATCTTCGTTGCTTGACCATTGTCAAGAAGATGGTGAAGATACATTTCTTGTAGATCTGATTAAGAAGCTCATGGCAAAAATCAACTAATTCGGGTGTCACGCACAGACCAAAGGTTTATTCTTCTGCGTCCTTAAAAGTAACTGCTTATTATCCTGTAATATTCACATTGCAATCAACATTCAAGAAAATTGTACATATCATAGTTGCAGCTTGCTCTAAGCCAAATTGAACCTTTATTTGGCAATAGATGTCTGGAACACTATGCTGAGCTAATCTGTCACAGACATCGGACGTTTTTAACAATCTCAAATGTACTGACTGTGACAGGAGAGTTGGGATCAATAGATGTGTGCTAAAGATGAAGACCACTGAAGGAACATTATCCAGCAGCCATAGGGGGAGGTTGCCGCTGAAAAGATGTCAGTGGAACTATAGTCGGCAATGGCATGTGTATCTTCTTTTCATTTTAAACCTACATAGTACTTAAAAATAAATTTTCTATTTTCACAATACATGGAGATCTTCAAGATTAATGTGTGTTATTTTCTTAGCAAATGTAGTCCATATCCAGAGTTCTGTGTGCTGCCCTTCCGTAAGTAGGTCAATGTAAATTAGCTTTAAAAAGTAGTGATACTCCAAGGGGAATTTATTTTGTAGGTACCAACTCCCAACTATGGTCATGACAATACCTATCAATTTGTGGATTTTCATGAGACTTAGCCAACTCGTTAGCATTTGTTAGCAGTACTCTTTCGTGTGGCCTTTAAGTAGTACTATACATAGTCACGGAATAGTTCTCACTGCCCGTGGCTTATAAACCTGTGCTTAATAAGGATGTATGTTGATATTAGGTTTGGTGAGTAGCACTAAAATTTCTATTAGCAAACTAAGTTTGTGAATATGGGGCAACATTGTACTGCTAGGCTTTTGATCTTTCCTACCCTAAAGTTTCCCAACTTGAGGAACTTTCTTGTTGCACTGAGAGAGACTGAACTCAGCAACAAGGGTGGTACACAGGCCAACTTGAAGTGTTTAATCTCATGTTCTATGATCATACATACATGAGATGAAACTTGCATTTCATCGTAATCTTATTATTTTAACTCCTCAATCTTGTAACATCACTTGGGAGAACATGTTGGTTAATGGTCTGTTACCAAAACTTGAGGTGCTGAAACTTATGGACTTAGGAGCCAGGTTGAGAAATTAAGCAACTCAAGTACTTGAAACAAAACATGGGAGACCTGGAAGGACAGCTCCAACTTAATAATTTCCTGCTGTTATGCAAATAACAATAGAAGATTTAAGACTGTGGCATTGGCTTATAAATCGCGTAATTCTCACCTGTTAACTGATTATTTCGTGATCCTGGCACATTCTAACTATCTCAATGTGATAGCACTTAAATCTAGTTTTCAAACCTACACTCATGAGTT
This sequence comes from Plantago elongata, assembly GCA_036897095.1. Taxonomy (NCBI): domain Eukaryota; kingdom Viridiplantae; phylum Streptophyta; class Magnoliopsida; order Lamiales; family Plantaginaceae; genus Plantago; species Plantago elongata. The sequence goes on along the minus strand of JAYMSP010000230.1, from coordinate 4,795 downwards.
GTCTACTTTGCCTATGAGTCTGAAGCTGTAATACAGTCATTCTCTTAGTTGAGGCTTCTAGATAAATTGCTGTTGTAGTGCAGAAATAGGCTATCAAATGATTTTTCATATAGAATAATAATGCATATAATCACCGTGACTATGCACTGCATGAATAAGCCCGGACCCAGTGAGTATCTCCAACTAGATAGGTGTTTGGATGTTTTGCTGTTAGCTGATGTTCTTGTACCAGCAAAGAATTAATAGAAAGGCAAGCAAAATAGCTGATCGTTTCTGTACTATTCACACTTCATTTACAATTCCCAGTCTCAGCAAAATCATTGTTGAATGTGTTCCCTTGAATAATTATTAGCTCTCTTATTTCTCTTGCCCTTGTCCTAGAGCAAACCACATTGTGTCATCAACGTTATGTTAATCTTTGCCGGAGAAAGCAAATGGAGTCTCTCCATTTCAATGTTATCTTATTATAAAATTCCTCGAAAATTTTCCAGGGTACTGCAAAGAGCCCTATTAAGCAATTGGATTGATTCATTGGTGTTGCCTATCATCTGGAGGATATCATCGGTTCTGATCTCTCAAACAGGGCAAATTATAAAATGGGTGGAATTGGTGCATGATAGTTCTCATGCCGGGGAATCTAAGATTGGATGTTGCATTGAAGAAATGAATCTCACGGATGAAAGAAAATCCTCACTTGGAGGAATGTTGCGACATTTGGGAGTTGCATCTAGGAAGTTAAGTCCACCGTAAAAAAAGGTGATGAAGATCAAGAGAAATCAAAATATGATTGTCATCGATTCTTATGAACTGAAGGAAGTGCCAAGTGAAGTTGGAGACATAAACGAAGCTGGCTGTGAAGTCTTGCCCTAAACGTGTCGGCAATTCTGCAAGGAATATACAAGACAACACAGCTACGGTGCAATAATCTGGAACTTGTAGCTTAATGAAATCCTGGAGGTACTGTTCTGAATCCGAAGAACTATTTTTTTTCTTTTTTCTTCTGACACCATCTTGAAGATCGATTATAATTTCACTAGGACCCAATGGCGACTCAGAATTCCCAACCTTTTGTTGGAGAGAAAGCACCTTACTTGTTGAGTTGCACATCTCTGTCTCATGTTCTTATTAATTTTTTTATCTGTTGTAAGCTCTATTCAATTGTAAACGATCCTCCCATCGGTTTAATATGTAATGAAGTGATGCTGTATTCTTTAACGCAGTTGAAACTTGCAAGTGAACGATGCTACAGCACATTGTAAGTTTTGCAACTCTTTAGCTACTGTATAGCTTTCAGTCATAAGAAAGAGATGAAACTTGACGTGCTAACCAATAGTATTAGCTAGCATTGTTCTTAAATTAATAATTTAGGATGTGCGTTTACTATCAGCAAGAGGAACATATTTTTTCACAACTTGCATACTTTAAGTCTACGAGACACGACATGCCCGGATTTAATGGTTGCAATTCAGTTATTGATTAGTTAGTTTTTATATGCAATTAGCAGCTTGGTTAAGGAAATGGCTGCCACGACTATCTCCCAATCCAAACACAAATTAATACATAAATGATTTATGTGTTTTTTTATGGCTATTTGCTAACTACATAAAGTCTATGCTTTGTCTCTATATATGTTCACTGTATGTTCTTTGATTTTACCCCACATAACAAATTAAGCAGGCATAAGCCCTTTTTAAGATCCACACAAATTACTAGAGATCTGAAATGGCATATGCTGCTCTAGTTTCTCTTTCACAAATACTAGAGCAAATCCTTCCCAATCATCAAGATTACACTTGTCTGTGTGAGAAAGAAGATTTGGAATCTCTTCATTCTAATGTTACTTTCTTGCAAAAACTCCTTGCAGATTTCACAGGCAATCAAAGCTCGGAGATTAGCCAGTTGGAAAGTCGTATTACTAATGCGGCTTATCATGCGAATGATATCATCGCATGCGAGGTCTCAGATCGTACAACTTGTAGTCCAATATTTGGTGGGAACGATGCAAGAATATTCTCTCTCCAGAATATGTATTCTACATTTGGAAGTTGCATAGGAGAGTTGAATTCCATCGTGAAAGAGGCATTGCAAATCAAGAAAAGTTCGGAGACGATGGACAGAGGTGATTTAGTATGTCATTTCCGGACACCCAGTGCATCAGCATTCTCTGTGGTGGGATTGGAGGATGATTTGATCCAGATAAAAGAGCGCGTTGCCGTACGAAATTCCGCACTCAGAATCATACCGATTGTTGGAATGGGAGGCATTGGTAAGACTACTCTTGCCCGAATGGTTTATGGAGATCGATTGATACTTGATGAGTTTTATATCCGTACCTGGGTAACCGTGTCCCAAGACTATGATGCAAAGAAGATTCTCTGGCAGATCTGTGACGAACAGAGGGTACAATCTGATGAAGATGTTGAAAATTTGGTTGTTCGTGTGTATCAACGCTTAAAAGGCCGAAAATTTATTGTTGTATTGGATGACATGTGGCATACAGAAGTGTGGGATAAACTAAGGAGGGCCTTCCCAGATGACAATAATGGCAGTCGCGTCATTTTAACAACGAGGCTGTTAAATGTTGCTAAATACGTAGACTCTTCTAATCTTCCTCATCAGATGCACCTTCTCAATGAAGTTCATAGCTGGGTGTTGTTTCAGGAAGAGGTATATGGACAACAACGTTGCCCTCCTGAATTGGAGAATATTGGGAAAGTGATCTCAGGAAACTGCAAAGGTCTCCCACTTGCAATTGCAGTTACCTCGAGACTCCTCAAGGTCAATGCTACACAAGATTACTGGGAGAAATTTGCCAAAAAAATTACGGGCGCAACAGCTTCAACGAGTGACATTCAACTGTTTGAGATACTATCTTTGAGTTATGACAACTTGCCAGCTTACTTAAAAGCGTGTTTTCTTTATATGAGCCTGTTCCCTGAAGATCATAAGATCCCCATTAAAAAGCTCATCAGGCTGTGGGTTGCCGAAGGATTTGTAGAGCCAAGAAGAGATGAAAGCCTTGAAGAGGTGGCTGAGCATTACTTGGTGGATCTCATAGAGAGAAATCTTCTAATGGTAGCGGAGAAGGGGTCCAGTGGACGAATCAGGAGTTGCTCTATCCATGATGTCTTGAGAGAGTTGAGCATAAGAAAAGCCCAAGAAGAGAAGTTTCTCCACCACATCATGCACAGGTACGTACAAAGATAAGAAGGGTTGTAAAAGTCATACTATTCCTTTGACAGTTAAAAATGTAATCAAAAGACTAAACTCCTGCTTCCTTCAACAGGTACACAGATAAGAAGACTGAAAAGAATACTATGTCCGCAACTGTATATCAGCGTCGCATTCATGTTACTGGTTATGATGTTATTCACTCCCTTAGAAATGATACCAACTACAAAACCATTCATTCTCTTCTGATATTCTTTCATCCAGAAAATCAAGAACTGCCCTTCTTCGGAGTGTTTAGGTTACTCCGAGTGTTGGATGTGCTACATATAATATTTGATAAAGACATGGTCCTTGAGGTGTTTAGCCTAGTTAATCTGAGGTACTTGGCTTACACCATTGATGGACCTTTACTCTACCCCAAATTTCACGAGAATCTTGAGACTCTAATTGTAAATCAGCTGGTTAAGCGGGGCTATTTATTTCACGCTTTGGAAATTAAAGCCCAGGAGTTGCCAAAATTGAGGAATTTCGTTTATATAGGCCGCAATATGGTATTACCAAAATATTACCCACGACTCGTTTCTGTCATTTCAAATAGCCTGCGAACTCTTTCAGGAGCAGTTAACATGGATTTCACAGCAGCTGCAGTTGAAAGCTTGCAAAATTTGGTTGAGCTGAAAGCCGAATATCGCGATGCTTATCTTGGAGGCCGGCAAAAGTATGGCCTTCACAATCTTGCGAATCTGCACCGACTTGAAGAGCTGGCTCTATGTTTTTCTTGCGAAGGTGGTGATAACTATGTTTCTCCTATTCCAGTGGACATTGCTTTTCCTGACACGCTTAGGAAGTTGACCCTTAATCATTTCATAATCTTGACGGAGCAAATGTCCGTTATAAATTTGCTTCCCAATCTTGAACTGCTAAAACTGATCAAATGCTCATTTGAAAGCAATGAATGGGATCTGGTTGAAGGGGGGTTCCCACGCTTGAAGTACTTGAAACTGAAACAGATACAGAACTTGGAGATCTGGAATGTTGAAAGCATGCATTTCCCATGCCTCAAGCAGCTAACAGTCACGCGGTGTGATGACCTGAAGGAGGTGCCAGCAGAAGTAGGACACATTAACACGCTAAAGAAGTTGGTACTGGAAAACTGTCCAGAACGTCTTCGAGAATCCGTGAGGATCATACAGGAAGAACAAGAGTGCTACGGAAATGCTCAACTTGAAATTTTTGTGTCCGAGGAGAAATGGCGCGCATTTTCATATTTTATTTAATTTCAGAACATGTCCTTTGATATTAATTTGGATTTTTCTACCGTCAGGGCGGAAAATTTTAATAAAATGGAATACAACCGTGCATCTTTCGAAAAACATAGTTTACATTTGTGCATTTTACCTCCAAGGAGAAATGGCGCGCACTTTCATATTTTATTTAATTTCAGAACATGTCCTTTAATATTAACTTGGGCTTTTCTACAGTCACATGCATCGTCCTAGTATAATTTAATACTTTAAATTTTTATTTTTCACTAAATATAAAAAGACTAAGATGCCCATTAAAAAATAAGACTCAATAATAATAAATATAAAATATAAAGATTAATTTTATTATTAAAATGAAC
>JAYMSP010000229.1:0-65624 GCA_036897095.1 Plantago elongata | reverse complement strand
TGCCTGGATTATCAGAGATTGAAGGAAGGAGAAGAAAACAGAAGAGAAGAGTTATGTTGGTGCAAAACTTCTACTTCAACACTGAACCTTTTTATAGGTGAGGAATGAGGTGAGTAATGAAAATCTCAATTAACTACACCAAGTAATGGGTGCACTTCAATGGTGAACCCGGTGGACTTACTACACTTTGTTGAAGGCTATGTGGCGAGATTTAAGGAGGCCCGCCTGAAATTTGCTGCACCCAGACTGCTAGATTCGCAGACAAATTGGACTCCACCTGCTAGCTCGACTATATTAAAGTCAACGTGGATGTTGCTCTCTTCCATCGAACAGGCGCAACAAGTATTGGCATTGTGGCTCGGCTTAACTCTGGTGCCGTTGCCTTCTGGAAACAAGCTATGATTCCTCACTTGGATTGCCTGAAACTGCGGAGACTCTAGCCATTTTTCATGTAGTTCGTATGGCATTAGGTCATCAACGGCCTGATGTGGTGATTGAGAGTGACTGCCTCTCAGTCATTCGAGCGATTAACAGCCCGGAGATTTGCCTTAACATGGGTTGACATTTTGTGGAGACCATTAAGCAGCTTGTGTCGTCTTTTCATTTCATTTGTTTTCAACATGTGTGTCGTTCAGCTAATGTAGTTGCTCACGATTTAGCTAAGTCGGCTACTAGAGACGCGGAATGCTCTGTTCTTCCGGTCTAACTATACTATTGTTTGTGCTTTATCCATTTATGAATATCATTTTCCCCTTAAAAAAAATAGTACACATTATATAAAAGAAGTTCCATGCATGAAATAAATTATTAGAATTGAATGGCCATTTTTATTTTCTTCCAGTAATATTAAATTAAGTCAGCTAGCTTAGCTTATGTAGGAAGAAGCTTGATGATCATTATTGTTGTGCCAGATTTCAGTATCCCCGTGTGTGAAGGATTCTCGAAAGCAACTCATTACCAAACTCACCAATTGCTAAACTATACTTATTTTTCTTAACTAATCAACTTGTCTATTCTATAGTACTCCACACCAATTGCTAAACTCACCACTAATCGTTGCAGGTACTACCAGTTAATTACTATTGTTTCAGTTTAAATTTCACATTCGTTTTGGATATGAAGATTATGGGATAAGCTAAGTTTATTTTAGAGGTAAAGTAGGAAAATATTCCTTCCGCCGAAACACTTTATATATGCAACTTCAAATTTATGTACTTAGGATTGAAATATTTGAGAGTATGTATTAATACGTAGTGTATATTACTAAAGGTTATGTATAACCTTTTCATCTACTAATTTAATTCCAACTTAGATATATATGGTACGTTAAAGATTGGAAGCTCGATTGGATTTGAATGTCGAGTGGTTCAAGGAGAATGACATTACTCATAAACTTACCGGACAAATGGTTGCCATATAATGGCGTTCCTTAATCGAATTTGTCCACATGTACACTTAAAACAAAAAATTATTTAACTTTTTGGGAGCTTGTATCACATATCACTTATGAAAAATCTTGATATTAACATCTATATGTTGGTTAATTCTCTCTCTAATAAGGTAGATAAATTATATGATGTGAATTCAAATATTTTCTACTTAAGCAAAAATAAACATTGCATGGTAGTTAATAAAACGAGCTGATACTGATAAAATGATAAATGAAACATTAGGAATGTCAAAAGTAGACTACATACTGGAGTAGCACCTAACCATGTCACACTCTACTTGACAGATAAACTGGCTTCTAAATAACTCAATAACTACTGCTCGAGCATAGCCGAACCGAACAACGGATACTATAGTTGGCAATTTGGTGCAAGGTTTGTTTCCAAAATCCACTCCCATGAGTTTCCTTGGGCTTTTCCTAAGCCCACCTTCATTATAAGGCTAATAATAAAGCCCATTGGGCCTATAAACGAATACCAGAAGCATCTCGGAGAAGTTTCAGAACTTGACAACACTCCACTGTTCTTCTTCTTCTTCTCCATTTTACTGTACTCTGTTTTGGTACTGCAAATCATAATTCCATCTCCAATTCCTTGCACCACCAAAATTGACAGTACTTGAAGCAATATGGACTTAGCTTTCCCGCCTAAAACCCAGAATTTATTCTCAAAATCCAATAGCTGCTGCTCTCCAACTTCACCCATTTCTCCTCGTCTTCGAGGTTTTCTTATTGCTTCTCATTCCTCCCAGGTTAAGTCTAGGAAAATTAGGGTTCGCTCAGAACATGACGCCAAAGTTAATGGAGCTTTCTCTGCTGATTATGACCCCCGTTTAGTCGACCGGGTTAGTATCTGCGCCTAAACCTTCATCATTCTACTTTTTTTCGTAAAGTTGTAATCTTTTTTATTCGTTTGCCTCCATAAGAATTGTCAGTAGCTGTACAACTCTAGCGTGAATTGCTGTTACTTAGGTTGCTTCTTATAGTTTTATTAAGCAAATGAAAAGTACTAGTATTTGGTAATTGAGAATTTGGTCTACATTCTTGCTTATGAAGTTGTGTGTTATGTGAGTACCAAATGCTTTATTGAGCCATGCCTTGTGAGATAAAGAACTGTACTGCAAATGATTTTGAACATAAAAATGAAATGTTTGAGCAAGTTAGATGGTGAGGCTAATAATGCTGTCCTTATTGCTGTGTAGTTCATGGAGTGTCTTGTCTGTTGAATTTTCTCTGGGTGTTTTGTAATCACTAGTGATGTTTATAGCAGTACCTGCTCTAATGTTTATAGCTTGTGCCTTTTTTTTTCAAACAGCAAAAGGCGCTTGATGCTGCTATGAACGATATAAACAACTCGTTTGGGAAAGGAAGTGTTACTAGACTGGGAAGTTCAGGTGGAGCTTTGGTGTAGGTGTTCTCTCATTACTTATTAGTTTTACATGTTAGCAGCATCTGTTGCCAAATGTATTTTGTTGCCTTGAATCACTTCTTGAAGTAAATGTTGAAATAAGATTTGCAAGTCATGTTTGTAGTAACCACAAAATTTTCTCGATTTGCACTTTCTTATTCATCAGTGTAATTCAGAATATAATTTTGGTTGCAAGATCATGGAATATGGCTGAGTGAAAAATTTTCCTCGAGTGCTTAGTGCTGTGTTGTTCCGATAGTTTGGATGTGACGTTTTGCTTTTCTGTCTCTTAATTTGTGTAGTGAGACATTTCCAAGTGGATGCTTGACCTTGGACTTGGCTTTAGGCGGTGGTCTTCCCCGAGGAAGAATTGTGGAGGTGCAATGTTTTCCCCAGCCCTATAATTAGTAGTTTTCTATGTCGGTACTATTGTATGTTTTGTATTTAGCAAGCTCCAGTTATGTTCTATTTGGTATTATGCACTTGGTTTTTCACCTGATGATATAGTATATACTATATATAGGTAATTTGATTAACAAATTTTCTGACGGACTCACGGAGTTGAATTATTATTCACTGTAATACTGTATAAAGTCACAAGAACATAGTTACACTGTAAAAGCTGGAATTTAGTTTTTCATCTCTTGTCAGATATATGGGCCAGAAAGCAGTGGGAAGACTACACTAGCCCTCCACGCAATTGCAGAAGTGCAGGTGAGTATGTGCTTGCATTTATCCCGTAATTATATTAGGCCACATGCCGAAGTTAATGCCTTCAACTTTAGTCAACAGAATTCCTTTCAATTCTAGTTTATAGTCTACTTAAATAACCCCCTCAGGCTTTTTAATGTCAAACAAACAGAGACTCGGAGGACATGCAATGCTCGTTGATGCAGAGCATGCTTTTGATCCATCATATTCTAAAGCTTTGGGAGTTGATATAGAAAATTTGATTGTCTGTCAGCCTGATAATGGAGAGATGGCTCTAGAGGGTAAATCCCCTTTCCCAATTGAAGTTGCAGGATTACATTTACTAGAAGAGCCCTTCCTCTTAGGGAAATATTAATTAGTTGGGCCATAACCTTTTACTTCTTGTCTTGCATATGCAGTTGCTGATCGTATGTGTCGATCCGGTGCTGTTGATCTCATTTGCATAGATTCAGTCTCAGCACTAACCCCAAGAGCAGAAATTGAAGTAAGTTTGAAATTTGTATTGCACATTTGCACTATATTGCAAGTGATATTTCTGCCTGAAGCTTGATCCTTCTCCTCCTTTGCGTTTTCTGTATAGGGTGAAATTGGAATGCAGCAAATAGGTTTACAAGCACGCCTTATGAGCCAAGCATTACGAAAAATGTCTGGCAATGCTTCTAAAGCTGGATGTACTCTTATATTCTTGAATCAAATTAGATACAAGGTGCTTGTGGTTCAAGAATTGTTGTGTGTTTCTCTGTTGCCTGGATATTGAAAGTGTCATTTAGTGAACATTTATCAACACCGTTGACTGTATTTGTCCAACTTAGGGTCCCTGTAATAACTTCCTAAGGCAACTTAGAAAGTTCTTACCTTAAAAATAATCAAGTTTTTGTTTGCAAATACCATTTCACTTTTAGGCTTACAGAAGTACTCCTTTTGGATGTGACAGATAGGAGTGTTCTATGGAAATCCTGAAGTCACAAGTGGTGGAATTGCTCTTAAGTTCTTTGCATCTGTCCGACTTGAGATACGTCCTACCGGGAAGATAAAGTCTGTAAGTAAGCGGATAATGCTTCCTGAAAACTCCTAAAATCAGGTGTTTCGATCATTTAAAATTTGGACATGAATGGTCAACGGCTGTGCTATTGCAGGCAAAAGGAGATGAAGATATTGGAGTTAAAGTTCGTGTGAGAGTTCAAAAGAGCAAGGTAAGTATTATGGGATTGTGTCTGTATGTTAGCGAGTTCTATCTTTACTATCTGCTGCATCTTCAAGTTTCCAATGTTGGGATGCCTAATTTTTCCTTTCAAGTATTTATAAGCTGGAAGGCAACCTCTACCGACTGTTCTTTGTAACATACATAATAATTTGTTTCAGGTATCAAGGCCGTACAGGCAAGCTGAGCTTGAAATTATGTTTGGGGAGGGAGTGAGCAAACTGGTCTGTATATGCCCGTAAATGTTTTCAGTGCAACGCCTAATTCTTTGTACAAAAACTCTATTTACTCTGCTTCATTTTAGGGCTGTGTATTGGACTGTGCTGAAATGATGGGTGTTGTCTTGAAGAAGGGATCCTGGTATAGCTATGGAGATCACAGGTTTGCATTATTCAGCCTTTTGTTTGAAGCACTAGATGATGAGTATCGCAAATTTGCTTGTGATGTATACTAACTACAAGCCTACAGCTTGCATGTCATTTTTTTCTCTAGCTTAGCGTCCTCTGTGATTCTGCAATGACAATCTCTCTTATGTAGGCTGGGGCAAGGAAGAGACAAGGCATTACAGTTCCTGAAAGAAAATCCACCTTTGTCTGAAGAAATAGAAAAGGTACTCAACACCCCTACGTATCACCGTGTACTTTAATATCATGTTAAGCACACATTCTTAAGGTACTCAACACTATTAATCTTCTTGATATATATTTCTTATTCTTGCTACAAAAGACTGCAAGAGTAACCTAAGCAAGCAGATTTATTGATTTGGTGGGTGAAAATAAACTCCCTGCAATGTTTGGAGTCATCGGTGCTTGCAGCTATGCCATTTATGAAACTTTATGGCCTTGACATCCATTTTATGAATCTGATAAAGAACTCAGTCATATATTCCATGTATGTTATAGTAATTATACATATTGAGCATAGAGATGAGAAAATTTACACGTGCATCTGTGCAGAACGTCCGAGCTGCGATGGTGGAGGAAGGTGTCCTAACAGGTGCTTCTTTCATGAGGCCCTCACTTCCACAGCTTGATGACGATGATGTATTCCAAGATATTTAACAATCTGATGCAAATTAGCTATTTGTGAGGATTCCGTTCAGATGTGCTCAATTTGAAGGAAGATGGATCGTATCTTTAACTTTGAGAGGGTTTATTTTTGGTTTGAGGGAGGAGAGATTAATGTGCTCACTGCTTTACAGAAGATTGGTGCCTTGAGTTTAAAAATGCATGCTTTTAAGAGAATTGGTAGGTGCCACTGCCGCACCAAGAGCTAGCTAATTAGCTATGTGTATAACAAGGGAAAATGCCTAAGCGGCTAAGGAATGGAAATTCTTCCGCGAACAATATTTGTATTATTCAACACATTTCTGGAACCTGTTCCTCTTTTTGGACAACATGCAAGTACAAGCATGCAATTGCTAGATCAGGTATCTGTGTTTTTTCTCTCTTAATTAAATCTCGCTTGATCTGATGTGTTACTTGGAAGCTTTAGATGCACTTGGTTTGTTTTTGTTTTTTATAAGCATATACTGATATACAAGATGTAGATAATTTTAGTATAAGCTCAAAAAAATTCTGCCATCATAGTGGCAAATCAATATTTCATTAATCGATGCCTTTAGGTTTTGAGTTTTGGCACACATTAACTGATGATGGTACTGCCCAGCTGCCCATGATACTACACATAGTCACTAGGATTAGTATAATAGTATGGTGACTTATCTTCATTCGGTAGCAACTGTTTCGTGATCTATGCTTTTGCTATGAAGTAAGCCTGTATAAGTCATTGCATTGTGGTGCGTGAGCAATTGACTAAACATCTAATTCAGTTTATGATTACTTGTGTCATTTCAATGCTAGACCTATTTTTTTAATAGTTTGTAGTGTGTCTCTGTTAAACAGGATGTGCACCATTTCCATTGTATACTTGCGTTCTTGCAAAATGTAAATAATAACATCATGAAACATGTACACATAATAAACAATTATAATGTACTCTTAATTACAGATATTACATTACCAGGTGCAAGATATCACATTGTTTGAGAAACCCAGTGCCTGGAATATAATTTGAACACAGTGCTATAGATTATAGTATCATTTACAGGGTTATTTAATGTACTACTGAGCCAAAGCACTGGTGTTGTAGACAAGAAGAGCTCCTCCAGCAAGAATACCAGCTAAGGTAACTGCCCATATGGCTAATCCTGTCGTACCCCCAACATATACGTCGCCACTGGGCGACCATTCTTCCTCGTTATAGATTGGGCTGAATTCATCATCAAACAATGTCATCAAAATATATACTCCCTCCGTCCCGACAAACTTCATACATTTGTCATTTTAGTCATTCCATCAAACTTCATACATTACTTAAAAAAAGAAGTTACCCACCACTAACAAATAATAAACAGTTTCAATTTTACACAAAAATTACACATTTTATTACTGAAAGTACAGTTTTCTCCATTTTTATTTTTTTATTATTACTTTAAATTCTTGCATAAAACTATGCGCATATGAAGTTTAATGGAACGGGATTTATCAGTTTGCTGATTAGTTAATGCACATGTGAATTATGATGATATTGATGATGATGAGTACCTGTATCCGTCCACATTAGCACCGTATTTGTCCACAAATTGATACACACCCTTGCCCTATCAATATACATACATAAATTTTCATCAGCCTGTAAATTCATAGGTGTACGGATATTTTGGTGCGTTTTAGCGATTTTTGATTGATTATGCATTCTCTTAGGTTTCATACGAGCTAGGAGTAGTATTATTATTTTGTTATAAGAATGAATATGTTGAAGATTTGTACCTTATACTTCCTGCCGGAAGCATCGACTTGGTTTTTCAAGTCCAGGCTCCCGTTAACTCCGTAAGGCTTGTCCGTCTTGATTTTCTTGCCACCGCTGGCCTCCACCCTAAACCTGGTACTGTTAGTCGTTCTTGCAAGTGAAGGTAACCCCCTTGCAGCGGTCGCGGCTGGTGGATATTTAAGTGAAGTGGTCATCATCACTGCGCTTGCCATGAGTGAACTTGAGTTTATGTTAAACAACCAGTGATGATCTCTGAAACTTGGTCTTTGGTAATAGTGATGATGATCATCACGTAACATGTTATGTTATATAGAGAACGAAGCCATACACTTGAAGAGTATTGTGTATTTGGGAATTTTGGCTTATTGACACTTGGCAATGCTCTTGTGGCTAATTTCTTGATATGGTATACGGTGTACTGTTTGTTTATAACTTATAAGCCATTATTATCTAACTTTCCAATAATGCATACATTCATGCAAAGGTTCTAGCACCTTCAATTTTTAATATTTGGTATTTACAATCGCACAAGTTCTAGGACGTTCTTATTTTCCCAATGCTTGGCATATCCTTTCCTTTTGTTTTTTCTTCTAGTTGTTTTTTTTAATGCTTCATCTAGCGATGTTGTGAGGTTGCCAATTTTTTTTCCTTTTAAATATTTAAATATTCATAAAAATGTTTGTAGTCAGATGACAAGCTAAGATACTCAGTATTTAAAAAGTTAGATATTCGATTTCTTAAAATGTATGATATTAGTAGTTAAAGTATATCGATGAATTGAGGCCTATACGTGTCTAAGGGGCTGATTGGCATGGCACTCAAATGACCATTTTGATGGAATTTTGATGAAATTGTATTTAGAATGGAATTAAAATGGAGGTATTTAAAGTGTTTTTAAGTCAAATTATTATTTATCGAGTCAAATTGAACAATTTAAATGCTATGGAAATTCGACCTAAAAGAGTTAAAGAGTTTTATGTAATAATTTTAAAGTCATCGTGAGACCAACGTTCATTAATTAATTACATATCAATCAGCAATATAGATGTCGTCCTCCTCCATAGCGTGGCCTAATAAGTATACTAAACAAGTAGTTAAAAAAAATATTATTCTTACTAAATTGGGTCAAAGGAAATATATCATAATACTCTCTGTCATAATCCTCTAAAAAGTAATTATTAAATTTATCTCCTCCATTGTACTCCCATTTCAGCTTATCTTCACGTATTTCATTTTAGTTCGTTATAACTTTAACTTCTCATCCTCTAAATAAAAAATCTCTCTCATATTTTATACACCACCTCTTATAATTTATTCATTTTTTCACAATTTAATTACAATATCTTATACTTTATTTAATATTTTACCTACTTTATCACATTCTCTTATACTTTATTCACTTTTCTCTTAAAATTTATGTTCAATTCCGTGGAAGATGAACTCAAGACGGAGAGAGTATACTATTTCTCATATATATATTTTTTTAATATATTTTCTACTTTATTACATGACCAGCCCATAAGTTAGAGGGGTTATGTGTGAAATTTTAAACGGACCCAAGTATTAACAAAATAATTTTTTATATTATAACTAAATGATAATAATAATATATTATAAGTTATTGAAATATTTTTTCATAATACTATTACACATGATTACAATATTACCTTAAAAACACAACTTTTTCAGTCATTATAAATGTTTAAAAGTTTGAAATTATCGAATCGTATTCAAGTATTGTGTGATTGTAGGTAAAAACTAAAATTTTAATTAAAAGTGATTTAAATTTGGTAAAAGTAAATTGTGAAGATGATGGTTAACATCCTAGTTATAGTCACTGGTGAAAGGAGGGAGGATACAATCTATTTATATATGATAAAAGTGATGGATTAAAATTCAAAAGAGGTATGCCATATATAGATAAAAATGAGATGGAATTTACAAGCCTCAAACAATGAATTTTTAATTCATCATTTTCATGTTCCATGTAGACCAAGTCTTGGTGTAAGGCTCTTTCCACATTATATGTCGGCCAATTGTGTTAACAAACTATGGTTGTTAAAGTCTCCTAATTACAAGCTTTGTTTAAATTAATATTGTTCTACAAAACTAACCTTTTCATCAAGCCGGTTGTCCCAAACTTCTTATAGTGTTCCCTACTTATATGGCACAGTAAACGATGATGTATGTTGAAACACTACTTTTCATTATACAACTAATTTTATTTGTTAGGATTTCATGTTGACAAGAAGTTTTTCAAAATCAAATATGAACTGCGCATGCATTATTTGTTTCCCATATATATATATGACAAAGTTCGTACCTATTCATACTGATCAACATGACCGGCATATCAATTTCATCCCACAGAATTATAATTTCACAAAACACATTCAAATTAATTAGGAAGCCCTTACATTTCTTAAAACATACGAATAATTAAATACAATATTGGACCACAAAATTAGCAACATTTTTTATTTAATTTATCTTCAAATCTTAGTTACATTTTATCAAATTAAAATCTTTAGTATATATGGAAACTCAATTTGTTACGACCAAACCAAATGTATATATACACCATAGTCCATATACATATTCATGTACTTCACGAATTCCATATACATATTCATGTACAATGTGACCCTAACTTGGTAATATACTTTATATTTACCTCAAAATTATATTTTATTTTATAAATTTATAATACTCAACAAAATAGTAAACAACATCTTCTAACCAAACTGAAAATTTCGTTAGAATGTTAAAATATACAAATTTAAATGTAATGTCTTTATACTTAAGTAGATATGGGTTGATTTTATAAGAAAATGAAATAAAATTAAATAATAGAATTTCAAAAGAAAACATTTCTACTTTGTTAGTACTATAGTTAATTGTAATTAACTGGCACTCCTAATGAAGTTCTAACTAGAAGAAGAACCAAAAATTGGGCACATATATAAAGATTTTAGAATCAATTTAATTTGTAAAATATGTTCATTTGATTTGAAATTTAGGGATTCAAATGTATAATTAAAAATTTAAAATTCGTGATTTTGAGAGTTAGTGTTTGAAAGAGCTGATATTGTTTAATTAATTTGACACTTTCAGTTTCTCGCAATTATGGCCAAATAGTCTCTAGATTTGCGATTGAGTCCAACAAATTTTAGAAAATTATAAATATATGCTAGAAATTATAAAGTCGACTACACAGTTTTTAATCCTATTATTTCAGGTTATTAAATAATATAAATAGGGTGCTCAACATAAATAATGAAATATAAAGGGTTTAAGTTGGAATTATGGAAAATATGAGGAATGCCTTTTTCAAAATAACAAAATAAGGCCATGTTTGGCAGATACTGTTTGGTCAACATAAAAATGAAATGGACATATATGTAATTGTTGAACTAATAGATATAATTAGAAGATCTAATATGAGTAGCGGATGAAATTCACCTATAATTTTATGTATTTAAGCTTTGTGCTCTTCGTCTGCAAGCTCATTCAGTTCAGTTCAGATTCATTCAGTTTAGATACGTCAAATTCAATTTAGTTTAGTTCAAGTCAGATAATTTCAGTTCAGTTTAAATAATTATAGTTGAAGAGAAGAAGCCTTAGAGTTATGTTTATGTGCATCATCTCTTCGTTCACCTCCTACTTTCTTCATCCATAGCGGGTAGTGGTGGGTGGGATAACCGGGAAATTTGCAAATATGTTTGTAGAATAATTCGTGTGCTTTTGGTGAGCACATACATACCATCAACGGGATTGTTGGGGGAGGGGGGGATTTGTGAAAAAACAATTGTAACATGCGAAATTATATTTGTAATTAAGATACTAATTTTATGTGTGTGTGATGTGACCACATACAGAAACAACTATAATAGGGAAATTGATAGGTACTCTCTAGCTGGGGAACAAACTTCGATCTTCTCCTTATTTTCTTCGCCTATAACAGACTGGGGAGGGGGAGGGGGGTTTGATACTCTTTAGAGCTATACATACAAACAATCATGTAGCTACCATAAAATAATAAATAATTTTCTTTTATATTTAGTGGGTTTTTAATGTTAATATATCGATTTTCTATTGTATGGATGGGGTATCCAAACTTGAAAACTCAATCTAAAGTGGTAAACTTATAAACTCTAAGAATGTGATATTTTCAAATTTAGCAACTCAATTCGAGATAAATATCTTCTATGAATAAGATAATTCGAACTTAAACTCCGTTAGAAGTGTAAACCACTCTATATGCAAAATACTTTAAAATTGTGATAATTGCATTTGAGAATTCAATTCAAAAGAAAACAAACTCAAAGTTTGGTATGAATATAATTTAGAAACTATTAAATAATTAGACCATACTAAAACCGAAAGACTTCTCAATTAATCTCTCATTCTAGGATTGCTCTAGATCAATTACGTTAAATTATGAAAAAAAAGGTTTGATATAAGTAGTGTCCTTAATTAATTTAAGCTCTATAAATTTAACTTAAAATTCTGGGAACGTTATAGAATATATTTAACGTTATTAGAAAATGAAATAGAAAAACGACACAAATTTATTAGTAAAATTGATTGTACTCTGGCAGATCATAATATTTTACCCAATTTTACCCCTTAGGACTAGAACTAGCATAAATTATTTACGGTTGTTTATTGAGACAACATAATTAGATAGTTTCATTTAGTGTTAGATTGAGATGTTTCAAGTTTTTATGTAGGTGTTGTATATAAAAACTGTAGTTAGAATCGAACTGCCTCAATTGAAATTCTAAACTAAAAAGTCGAAACTATCAGTATAGTGCAACATTCATATGATTCAATGAACCTGCAACCTTACGTCACATATGTAGACAAAGAGCAATGGACAAATTACAAACACATACAATTCAACTCATTAATTAAATTGATATGTACTAGCCTGCAGAAGAACATTTTATTAATCCGGCCAACAATGACATAGTGATAATCAAGAAACTGATATGTACTAGCCTGCAGCAGAACATTTAGGCCAACAAATGACATGGTACTGAACACCACTGTGACTATGAGATGGTCACATCTTTCAAAAGTTTGATAAACCAAATTCCCAGTACTCATTCATCACAAGAACTGAGGAATGGCAAAGAAGGTCGCGATTATTGGTGCCGGAATCGGTGGCTTGCTTGCCTGTAAATACATCATAGCAAAGGGATTAACTCCCATTGTTTTCGAATCCAAGGATCAGATTGGTGGTGTCTGGACTAAAACCATACAGACTACCAAGCTCCAGTCACCCAAACAGGTTTTTCAGTTCTCAGATTTTCCCTGGCCAGATTCTGTTACCCAAGATTTTCCAACACAAGAACAAGTTCTTGAATATCTCCGGTCTTATGCGGATCACTTTAACCTGCTGAACCACATCAGGCTTAATCAGAAAGTCCTTAGCCTCAAGTATGACGGCCCTTCTGAAGCCGAGATGGAGTCTTGGACATTGTGGGGTGGCACTGGTGAACCTTTCGGTCCAAAAGGGAATTGGAACGTCACTGTTCAGGACACGCGAAGCCTAGCTGTACAGGTCAGTTTTCCAATCATCCGTGTAACAACTGGTACACCATCTAATAAATTTAATATCCGTACCATCTAAACGATCATGTCCGACTTTCTAGTCTAATGGTGCTATTTCGAAGAAGTGCATTTCTCAGAATCAAGAACTGCAGCTTAATTAACTAATAAATTCGGGTTTTAAACTTGCAACTCATGGAAACGCAGGATTGTGAAGTCGATTTTGTCATCATGTGTTCTGGAATGTATAGCGGTTTCCCAAATATACCCAAGTTCCCTCCAGGTAAAGGTCCTGAGGCGTTCCAGGGACAAGTAATACACTCCATGGAATACTCTGATATGGATCATACAAGTGCTGCTGCATTTATCAAAGGAAAGCGAGTTGCTGTTGTCGGATTCCAGAAATCAGCTATGGATATTGCAATGGAGTGCTCAACTGCGAACGGTAATTCTCAAATAATCAGAATCGTATGCAAACAGGCAAGTTAGAGCGAGAAGCTCGATTAATATCTGACCGTTATCACTTATACAATTATTGGTGCGATTTTGCAGGCACGAAACATCCGTGTACTCTGATATACAGGGCAGAACATTGGATTATGCCTGATTTCAAGCCCTGGGGAGTAATATCCTTAGCATATCTGTACCAGAACCGGTTCTCGGAGCTCTTTGTTTGTAAGCCAGGTCAAGGTCTTCTTCTAAGCCTTCTTACGACGTTCCTTTCACCTCTGGTAAATCTCGAAAACGACCTTAAAGAAACAGTTTCGTTTTGTGTTCATTAAGTGACTCTAACCTCTAAACTAGCATTCTACTTTTCACAACTTTGACAGAGATGGGTGGTTTCCAAATTTGTGGAAAGCCACATAACAAAGAAGCTGAATCTTGTGAAACATGGCATGGTGCCAAAACATAGTTTCTTTGAAGAACTAAGTTCTTGTGCAATCCCTTCTGTACCGGAGGGTCTCTTCAATCGGGTTGAGGAAGGAAGTATCATACTCAAGAAAGCACAAAGCTTCAGTTTTTCCGGTAAAGGTGTTTTAATCAATGGTGATGAAACTGTGGAGATTGATCAGATGATTCTTGCTACCGGTTTTAGAACCGAAGACAAGCTGAAGGCTACTTTCGACTCACCTGTTTTCCGAGACCTAATGCACAAACTTCCACTATACAGGTAAATTTAAAGGAACTATCAGCCAAGTCCTCACCCTTTGAGATAAAATTACAGAACATGATTATGTATCTTTTTCGGCATTGACAGGGAATGTATTCACCCTCGGATTCCACAACTAGCATTTATCGGCTTCTTAGAAAGTTTAGCAAATCTATACACTGACGAGCTGGCATGCCGGTGGGTAGCAGAGCTTCTTGAGGGAAGCTTCCAACTACCGAACATTAAAGAAATGGAAAACGATGTTTTACAATGGGAAAAGTACAGGAACCGTTCACTGGGAGAATACAATATCCGATCATGCTTGGGTGCAGTGCAGATCTGGTACAATGATCAGCTGTGCAAGGATATGGGATGGAATCCCAGAAGGAAAAATGGCATGATTAAAGAACTTTTTGAGCCATATGGTCCAATGGATTATGTTACAATCTGAGTGTTATTTCCAGTTCGTCTTCGTTAGTTTCTTTCTGTATAATCAGAGAGCACGTCGAAAGCTATACAAAGCAAGACATTTCTAAACTTTCAAGAACATGAGGACTAATTTCAGTGTCAACAATGGAAACTCAGTAGAGTACTTTTCGATTTTGTTTCTTGATGAGTTTTTCATTCATGCAAGTATGTATAAGAAGCAGAGTGTGTTAAGCGTTAGTTATCTATTAGAATATATCGTTTCACTAGGCTCTCGTTCGTACATATAAGGCAAATCAGGTTTGCTAGATGTTGAAACTGCACACAGAATTGTACATACATTACATCGAAAAACACTTTGACATACACCACGGAAGCTCTGCCGAAGTCGATCTAGAACTGGTACATGATCACATCTTCTTGTTCTTGTACTTTTACGCTAGTGTTCTGTGCCCGGTCTTGTTCTCCATCATCCTCGACGAAAGCCAGCCAGTTCTTTCCTGGAGCTTTTCAGTTGTGGGAAGTGGGACCTAACAGGAAATCCTGAATCTGGTTGGTTCCTGAAGATGGACAAACTAGGCCAAGTGCCCAACAAGTCATTTACTCTTTCTGAGCCTTGACCTTCATCACTTGGCAACTAGTAGTAGTAATATTTAATACATTAGCCACAGCTTCGGTGAATTTTGAGCAGGTATTTCAACTATTTGATGATTAAGAACTTGAGATATTTTGGGTACCAAAAATGAAATTACCCGTTCCATGTTCCAAATTCTTTACGCACCCTAGCCAGTAGCCACCAACAAAACTGAAACTTGAGAGTTGTGAGACAAGTCGTGAGGGAGTAGCATACTTGCAATAAATTAAATCAGCTCTAGGAAAAATTAAGGATGCAAATTATAAAATATTGAATACATTTTAATAATTATGTAATGTGAATCAGTCGTGCTTATAAAAAAGTTATAGACCCGATTTAAATAAGTTATTCGGTTTTAACAGCATGCCAGGGGACGGCAAATCTTTTGCACTCAAATTAATAGGACAACCTAACTGGAGATGGGTTTAAATTAGGGGCAGAGCCAAGTGGCTGCTCTACTTGTATTCTTCCTCTCTCTTATTTCTTTTTTATTTTATTTATTAATTAATAATCAAAAAATTATAAAATATGTCAAATTTCATATTTTAGTGATCTTGCACAGATAAAGATCATCGTTGACTGTCACAATTTATACAAATTAAAGTATATATGTAATTTTATTAAAATATATTAGATATGTAATAAAAGAAAGTGATGACTAGATTATAATTGCAACATAATGTAAAGCATTTTTTTTCAGAACTAAAAAATTGACACGCACTTTTCACGTGTGAATCTTCAACTGATTGTTTTAAATGTAAAAATTATAAATTAATAATTAAAATTATCATAGAACTATTAGTTACATCGTCACAATATTAATTACAATGCTACATAGATTTTAATAAGAATAAATCATATAACGTGTCGGAATGTTCATAAAATGAATAGAAAAAATAAAATGAAAAACTCAAGTAAAGTTAACTACTTAATCTATATCACTCAAGTAAATTAATCGATTTTATCTATATATATGTGTGTGTGAATGTACCATTAAAGTTATCTTGCTGGGTTTGCAAATTAAATTTGTGTGTTAGATGATAGTCACTACCATGTACGTACAGTAACTGACTTTGTAAAAGGAAAAAGTGGTTCTATCTATTTAATAATTAAAGAATTATGGGGTTGAATAAATTAATCGATAAATAAAATTAACTATATTATGTATGTGAACTACTTAAACTAGAGGGTAAATTAAAAATTAATTAATTTAATCCATTAACTAACATGGTTATGTTTCTTTCATAATAGTAATAGATTTCAACATCAGTTTGTCACAGCTTCACAGGACGTTTTACACTATAATAGTGACTGTCATAGTGACTTAAATCACAATTCATTGGACATATTTGAATACCAGCCATTGTAGGGTGTTCAATTCATGATCCTCATTCTCACCACTACGTTGTGACTTGTGAGAATGATGTACATGGTCAATGCCATGTGTTCTCTCCTTTTCTTTTTTTCTTTTTTATTTTTATTTTATTTTTCTAACTAATTAAAAATGATAAAATATGCCGAAAAAACCAAAAGTAGAATGGAAGACACTTATGTTTGAAAACTTGACGAGACCTTGAGCGAAACTGATTACTTGGATGGCCTACCTCAGGACAGGCTACCGACCAAAACACGGTTGTGTCGATTCGGCTTGCTGGAGAATGACACTTGCAGTTTTTGTACGGAGCCTAACACGTGATCACCCTTTTGTCTGGCTACCCGGAGATAAAGCGCATATGGGGGCAAAGGTATTGCACTGGATCGGAGTGAACCATGTACCCGAGCCCTGGAGTGAGGAGATCAACTGGATTCTCCAACAAACAAAGGGAAAACATAGAAACAATAGTTGTTTTGATAATAATACTAGTATAGAACATGTAACACAATATATTATTACACTACACTACAACAAAAGCGATGCATTTGTTTTGCGCTGGTTAATATCGTCGCAGGTGCTATGGGCGGCGACGGTTTTTTGGCATTTTGCGACGGATAATGACAGTCGGTAATAGTGCCAGAGAACTGGAAAAACGAATAATAGACGAGACCTAATGGTCATGGATACGCAGAAGGATTTATAATCACTTACCGAAATAGCATCACTGACATTTCATCCCCAACGGCCAAACTGAACCTAACTCAACCTAAATCATCACGACCAGAAACGGTCGATCGGTTCCACCACTTAATCTCCATCGCCACCGCTCGATCTCCACCATCCACCGCTCGATCTCCACCATCCACCGCCACACTCAATAGATCCGCCATCGCCGCGGCTCGATCACTCCACCCCCACACTCGATAGTTCCGCCATCGCCGCCGCTCGATCACTCCGCCGCCATTGTCCGATTACACCACCGGCAACCCACCACCATTCAAAATCTCCACCGCAAACATTCACACAGGTATTATATATCTCTATCTCTCTTCATTCTTTCATTTCAACCATGTCTTGTTTACCTCAGATATGAATGTCAATTTGTAATTTAATTTCAAATTAGGAGCATATTTTAGGGCTTTAATTTCGTGTAGCACTTCCAATTGTTATGGAATTTAAGCTGGAAAAGTGAATCTATTCTGAGTTTTGTTTTCCTTGAATGTTCATCGAATAGCGTAGTTGTTCAGCTGTATATACTTTTCAAACAATTCAAATTATAAGCATGTCAATATGTCATCAACTTCAGTTAACAAGCTCATTGTCTTGCTTAGCTAGTTTTTTTTTTTTTTTTTTAATTAGTATTTGCATGTGTCCTTTATACTAGTCAGAGAGATCACAACTGATTAGAATTGGGAGTATTGATTTTGAATATGCAATGTTTTGCGTAGTTATTGAACAAGGATAAGGAAGTCAGAAGATAAACTAGGGATGCACAACTCTTGTTTGGTTATTAATTGTTGTTGTTAAGTGCTCCACAAGTTTATGGTTGTTAATTGTTCAAAGATTTTGAAAGCTCATGAAGGAGTAGAAGTTGATACGATTGACCGATTACCGATGCCATTTGGTTTACTGCGGTGTGGCGTAGCATCTGTATAAGATTGTGTTGGATGTGTCACTGAATGGACCCAAACAGATGATAATGTTGTTTTCTTTTTGTTGTTGTTGATGTATGACTTGTTATGTCTTATTTGATTTGCTTCATTCTCATATATCCCTAGTTAGGGAAGGTTTTAAGAATAGAAAAAATTTCAATGAAAAAGGCGGAATATGAAAATGGTCATGTAGCTATGGACAAGCACGAATGTTTCCTCTGAGAGAAAGTTGAAGGCATCTTTGCAGCTGCTACAAGAGAAATTGCAGAGCAACTGTATGTGGAACACGTAATGTGCCCCCTATGCTAGGTTCTGAACATTTTGATGCGGGGCTTAGTGTTATTCTGTAAGTTTTGAGGTGATAACTCCAGCCTATTCCTGCATTGACCCAATTATCCAACATTGCATTCTTTTTCTTTCTTTAACTGTTATATGTCATCAAAATTGGTCCAACCAATCCTGATATTTCCATAGACGCTAAATTAGAAGTGACCGGTTTGCATTAGCACTGTGGAATTGCAGCAACTCTACTTGTTATGACATCATTCATGCCAATTCTCACCCGTGGTTATATATACACACAAACTTATTTTTCTTTCTTGCTGCAAGAAGCTTTATGACTGGCAAAATTCTAGCTGTTCTCGACACAAGCTATATGTTGTTATTGTATTCCGACTGCATGGTTCCAGTATGTAGGCTTGATTATGGGCCGAATTCTGTGTTAGTTAATTTCAGTTGTTTTATCCCCCAAGGCACTAATGACTTATCTATAGGACATGCCTGCATTGGCTGGTGTTAGAAATTAGAATTGGTCATATATAAGCTCTTTACCATTGTTGCAGTCTGCTGATTATTGGCATGCAAAATGCTAATTTACTTCTTTTTTAATTTCACTTTGATAGATTCGCGTCCGAGTGTCGAGAGAATTTTTGGAGGCTGTGGAAAACAAAGTTCTCTGTCAGCGTCAGCGTCCTTTTAAGCGGGTTGATGCTGCCAAAGTGAACCCTCTATGTGACTCGGTGTTCTTATTGCTGACCGTTCAATTTTCCCTCATGGTACTAGTCAACTGATCCTGCTTGATATATGAACTGTTGTCTAGTCCAGAATCCTTAATACTTCTTCATCAAGGTCCCTAAATGTCTGCTATGTTCCATGTTCTACTTTCAATCGTCCAAAATGCTATGTTTGGCCCTTCTTATTATAGAGTTCTCAAGTAATTATAGTTTTTTTTTTGGGTATGTTTTGTTTCTCTGATTAATCATGATATTACCATTTATACTGTATCCTGTGTCATAGTACTCATACCCGTTTTTTATGTCATGAGCCTACACAATCTTAATGATGCTGCTTCCTACAATTAAATTCTTTATGTGTCTGTCAAAGTGGAGTTTGCATTTGCAGCACTCCACCATGCTTTTGGCTTAAACATGCCACCTCTGTTTCAAGAAAAGGTATTAACTTTCAATTTTGGGTGTCGCATTCAAGCTTCCTAGCCAGAAAATGGGAAGTTCTTATCCAATTTATCAGTTCTTTATTCATGCTCTCCTTCACTCACACTTTATCAGTATACCTACTACAAACCATTTCTACCTTAAATGAAGAGAACTTGAGAGCTCAGGAGCTCTTGTTGGAATGAATGTAACATTGTAGAATCGCCTCTTGAATTTTTCTGATTGCTTTTTGTAATATGGAAGAAAAAAGTTAATTTGGGGAAAATTATTAGTTGGCCACCTTAGTGAAGCTATTCACGACCATGTATAAACAACCAGAATGGAAAATGTTTGATCAGCAACTAGATAACCATGGGGTGCTTTCTTTTCCTCGTTTTTTCTCTTTTTCTTTAATGTTTTTCCTGAGATAAGCACCACTAGTTTTCCATTTAAGGCTATTATAAAGAGGACTTCTGTGTCTCTGTTGAGATAAAGGTGATTCTCTTGATTCTGAATTGAGTACCTGAATAATTCTGAAGG
This sequence comes from Plantago elongata, assembly GCA_036897095.1. Classification (NCBI taxonomy): domain Eukaryota; kingdom Viridiplantae; phylum Streptophyta; class Magnoliopsida; order Lamiales; family Plantaginaceae; genus Plantago; species Plantago elongata. Next base: position 45,262 of record JAYMSP010000229.1, on the reverse strand, counting down.
TTCATTTAAATCCTGTGCAATATTCAGTTCCTTAACATTGATGTGGGGCGTAAATGCATATTTCACTGTTTTCTCTTTCTGCCTTACAGTCAAAATGTGGATTTCTTCCCGTTTCAGAATTTATACTGGAATGCCAAAAGGAGCATTTCTCACTTCAGAATGCACCAAGCACTTAAATTGCATCAAAGAAAGGTATTTGACGTTTAGAATTTTTTTTAATCGATTGTCACACATTTCTTAGGCGAAAGTATGTAAAATGCTCAATCGAGATTCCTTAATTTTCTTTTGGAGTGCCATAAATCAGTGATATAAAAACATTTTCTACGTTCAAAACTGTAGTACTTTTACTGATTCTCATAATGCTTCCCCTCCAGATATCACAAATCAGCAAATATGATCCACTGGATATGTTTTCCGGATCAAGTGACAGGGTACAGAAAGCTTTAAGGTACCTTTTCCTTACTCCTCAGAACAATTTCAGAGTCTTCTTTTGAATGGTGCACAAGTTTTTGGAGGCTTGGGTGACATTGCAGATAATGCTAGTTTTGGTGTTAAGTGTTAACCAAGCACTTGATGATGCCCTCAAGCGTATCATCAGGGCGAAAGATGACAAACTATTTTCTAGAACTTGTAGCTGAGGCTGCTCAGACATCTGCTTATTAATTGTTCACAGATTTGAAAGCTCATGAAGAAGTAGAAGTTGATATGATTGACCGATTACCGATGCCATTTGGTTTAGTGCGGTGTGGCGTGTCACCCGACCATCCTGAAACAAAGGTTAACCTCCTTCCTTTTAATCTGACCATAATGTTCATTCATGTCTATCATGGAGTTTCTTTCCTTTATGAAACTGCGTTTATTTATCTAAAAATCACTCCAAACTCCAAAAGTTATTTGTGCCATTTCTCTATTATTGTAGTGTAGCATGTAACAAACAGAAAATCACTCAAAACTCCAAAAGTTTTTCTAGTTAATTTCTCTTAAATGTGATTTAGATCCCTGTATTATGATTCAGGTGTTGTTGGCCTTTTTTTTCTTTTAGTTTTACTGTTGTGAATTGCTTTCCTACCCAACTTATGTTTATTAAGTTCTCTTGTACGTGTTTTGTTTGATATTTCATACTCAAGTAGTCATGTTATTCTATCTTGCTGGTTTCTCGACCTCGCAGATTTTGTCACATCCAGTCAACTTCAAGCAATGACCAGCTTTTCGTAAATGACAAGTAGAGGTGAAAGCATCTTGGGTGCTAATTTTGCCTTCTCCTTTGTCCCATAATCGAAGTTTTGACTATGAGATAACTTTTTGTATTTTTGTCAAGTATAGTATCTAATTTTGATCTTCACTTTTGCAAGAATGTGATTATTTTGGACTCTTGTGATATAATATGAATTAATGTGGGACTGATTTAAAAAATTTTGGGCTTTTTGTGAAATACTTGTAAGTATTGTGCTGTTTTAATTGTTTTCTGGGTAATTTTTGGGTTGTTTTAGATATTATTCTGAAGTACTCTACTGTAAATATAAAGAACTGAATGTGTAGAGATTATTATGTAATTATGATAATTTTTCGAGGGTTTATAGTTAGGATGCTGGGTTATTTTGCCATGTTTTTTTTAATTTTGGTACATTTTTGGTGACGGATGCTAAGCGTCACAATAAATTTTTAGCGACGGTATTTTTATGCACAAACTTAAATAGACGCCTCTTTTAGCAACGGTAGTCTGACGGATAATAACCGTCGTCAATGTCATGAGTGACGGTGAGCGACGGTTTTTTGTGATGGGCTACCGATAATAACTATGCAAAAAGACTATTTTGTTGTAGTGCTAGTTACGCATAGAGCTTGTGTGGCACGACCCCGAATTGGTAGGCTTTTAATAGTTTATTAGTAGTTTTGCATTTTGATGCCTTGGTAATACATGCTGGATCTCGATCGCCTTCTGCTTTGTACAGTTTTTTAGAATTTGATAATATATAAAGAGTATGAATACATTCTCATCTAAATTAGACACAATCTTAAATATATCCTCCTCACTCCAAAATTCACCAATCCGCCATTAATCCCAAGTCAAAACTAAGACATAGTTTCTTTTGAAAATTAAATAAATTATAGTATTAAAAATATGTATTAAAAATTTCCATACTAAGGCACTTATGACAATTTTGACGATCACCCAATTGACATTGTCCAAAGACCCCATTAACTTAGTATTTAATACAATTTTGACGATCACTCAATTGACATTGTCCGAAAACCCCATTAAGTCCTCCATCCTACAATTTTGGTCCGTACTGGCATTTTAAATACGGAAAGGTTGAAGGATTACATGTTGACATGTTGCTATGTCTAATTTCATAGGATCGAATGTTTCTTTTAATCTTTTGATTCTTTACTCGCATCACTTTTCCCAGGGTCTTCCCTTACATATCTTTCATCCTCTACTATTGGATGTTATTTTCTCAACTTTTGAACCTTTAATAATCAATCACGCCATATTCCAACGATTTTTCTTATTTTACTTTTATATATTGATTTATAAGCATATGAATTATGTACATCATAAAATTTAGAAGAGTCAAAAGTGATTAAAAGCACCATACATTTAAATAGGGTATATTTTTGGTTTCTATGATTCATTCATAATAATTTACTATACAACAATTTTATAATAAGTTACTACTGAAAACTTATAGAGTTAATCATATTACTTAATCAACTGTACTATCGGAGTAATTTATATATTAAAGTTTTAGTTCATAAAATAATAATAAAAATGAAAAATGAGAAAAACTACTTTAAGTGTAGTTAATACTATGTATAGTGGATACAATTATGAGTACTCTTATTTATTAGTTGTGTCGTAGCTTCGTCATGTAGTGATGATAGGAGTTATGCTGACATGTTTTTATTATGTTCCTGTTTAATAAAATTAGTTGAAAAGGTAGTTGATTATTGAATAATTAGATAATAGCTGGTTAGGTGTAGAATAAACTAATTTGGTTAGCTTGTTAAATCAACTAAATTTTCAGCTAGCTTGTTTGAAAAGTTGTGTATTCACATAACGAGCTTTTTATTAAAAAGAATTCATTGAACTAAAAAACTAGCCGAAAAAGTCGTGATAAACTGAGACTATATATTCATCTTTTAAGTTTACCATGCATGCTAGAAATACATTCACTCACCTCTCAACGAACATTATTTAGGCAATGTTTGTTTAGACTTTAGACTGTTCAAATATTTTTTTTAAAAAGACAAGTTGTGTTGAACATATACCATTACTACATTAAAGGTATATTTAATTGTTAGAATATAATAAGAATATAAAAATAGTAAAAAAACAAAATAAAAGAAAAATAAACATGTTGGAGGACTACGGTACAGTTCCAGATACTGAGATACCCTATATATAGTTGGAATTCTTTTTCTTGAGAGGAGTTAATAAATGACGGCCCCATGGAAGTGGCAGCCAGACCTTTTCTTTCTTCATCGTTCATGAATTCAATTATTGACTTTCACGCGCCAGACTTTTACATATTCTCCCATATAAAAGTCTCCCTTCTTATCTACAACTAGTACACTTATATGCTAATAATTGTGCAATCACCTCAGTTTAATTCGATTTAATTATAATTTATATTTTATTCTGGTTCAATCTAATATAATTTAGTTCAGTAAATCTTAACGTCTAAACACGAATCATTGAATTATATCGTCGTTCATTCTACTTTTGTCACCTTAATCTTCTTTTTTGGCGTACATTCAATCAAATGTCTTTTGAATTACTCTCTCTTCTCAAATCTACCTGCTACTCGTAATCGCTGAATATACTGTAGTAAATGCACACTTGGTTATCCCCATCAATGTTTACACGCCAGAAATAGACACTTCTCTTTTTCAACTGAAACTTCCAAGAACTAGTCCCCATCCTTCTTACTCTCTTCTTCTTCTTCTTCACCCCCTTTATCTTCTCTCTCTCACGAAATATATATTTACCTTAAAGAAAAGATTCCACTTTCCTGGATTTTCTCTCCAGATTTTCTTATTGCTTCCTTATTCAGGTAATTTTCTCAACTGGGTTTGCTTCAATTTTCTCATCTGGGTTGCATAGAGTCTGTAATTTTTTCAAGTTTGGTTTATTTGGTAATGGTTTGTGTTTGTTAGTGGTTACACTTGGTTTTTCCAGTTTTGGTGGTTTGTTTATGTCACTCATGAAATTGAGCTGAGCAAGTTTATTTTTTCTTCCTTTTTTCCCATTATAATCTGAAATTGTGCAAGCAGTTTTAGTTCTTTTGAATGCTGGATGAATTTTAGTCTTGTCAACGTTTATGGTGGTATGAGCTTAGTTGAATAAGGAAGTTTTGGGTGCTGATTTGTTGACTTATGGGCTGCAAAAATTGGGTCTGGTTATGTACGGCAAAAAGGGAATTTTGAAGAATCTCATATTTGCTACATGAATAATCTGTCCATATAAATGTATGTTTAATTTGGGGTGTACTTCGTATGCTTTATCTTAAATGCCAATTGTGATTTGTGCATATGTTGAAAATGTTGATTGATAGGAACTTAGGAAGAGTTGTAGCCTAATTTGATGAATTGAGTACATTGTACTAGTAATTAGCATGTGTTTTGTTTATATGTACTTGCAAGAGAACATCCCGGTGACATGTGATGCATTGTTTAGTTTCCTTATCAATTCATGATCCTTCGTTTTACAAATTTACTTGTGTTCTGAGCTACACTTTCTCTATGTTTTCATCTTATCTGTCATGAGATGGCATATATGTTCCTTAAAATTTATATATGCTTCGTTGCTTGACTGTAGCAGGGTGTGTCTTGGGTCTGTTGGAAGTGATTATCCGTACTACAATAAGGTTTAAATTGGAAGATCCTTGAGTCATGGCCTGGCTTTCTTGCTTTTGTGTTCCATCTGATCCAGCAAGCAGACAGAACGTGATTGGTGAAGAAGGGGAGCAGATTGATGAAGCAAATACATATGCAAATCTCGCAGATGTGGCCAACGTTACATTTTACACCTACAAGGAGCTGAGAATGGCTACCAATGACTTCAATCGAACGAATAAAATTGGGCAGGGAGGATTTGGTTCTGTGTACGTGGTAATTATCTTTGTCTCATCTCTGTAGATATTGAACGTAACTCGTATGGTTTAGCTGTTCTCACTAAAAAAGATTAAATTGGATAAGCAGGGGAAACTAAGGGGGCAGATGGCGGCGATTAAACTATTATCCAGTGAGTCGAAACAAGGAGTAAAAGAGTTCTTGACAGAGATTAAAGTGATTTCAGAGGTTCATCATGAAAACTTGGTGGATCTCTTGGGTTGTTGCGTGGAAGATAATCACAGGATTCTTGTATACAGCTATCTTGAGAATGGCAGCCTAGACCGAACACTTCTTGGTACATCTCTTTCAATTGCTTACATCTCAATCTTTATTGGCTTTTTTATACATGCACCGCTAGACATATGACATGACATGACACTTTGCCATCCTCCGCATTCGTTGGTGTTGCACCTTATTAATTGTTGTTCAGATCATCTTATATACCTTCAAGGAGCTCTTGAGTGGGCATACTGTGATGTAGCCAATGTGCAACAAACTAAAAAGCCCTGTTGATAAATTAAAAAGTTCCAAATTTCAGGAATGCAAGTATAAGAAGGCCAAATATGAGGGAGCAGAGTATTAAAGGCATATAATTGTCTGTATTTCTTTAAAGATTATTTTCAGTGACATGATTTGAATCCTGTAATCCTTCTCTAGGTAGAGGTCATACCGACATCGAGTTCAGCTGGGAAACTCGTGTTAAAATTTGCATTGGAGTTGCAAGGGGACTTGCCTACCTTCATGAGGAAGTGACTCCCCGTGTTATTCACCGAGACATCAAAGCTAGCAACATTCTTCTTGCCAAAGATTTGACACCAAAAATATCAGATTTTGGCCTCGCTAGGCTCATTCCTGCAAACAAGACTCATGTCAGCACACGCGTGGCGGGAACCATGTGAGTTTTAAGACCTGCTTCCGAATAAAACTGTGCTTTATATCTTTATTATAGTCTTATTGAGTCTTAGATATTGTTCACGTCTGATTTGGAAACATATTTGGTATCTAAAAGTCAAGCTAACTGTTCAATCCGAACATCTAAGCTTCTATGGAATGTTCACATGTTGATGCATAACTTGGTTCAAATCTATTACAACAATTGTATTAATTGAATGCTTGGGTGATTGCAGAGGTTACTTGGCACCTGAGTATGCCTTTAGAGGCCAGGTCACTCGGAAATCTGATATCTACAGTTTTGGCGTTCTTCTTGTTGAAATAGTCAGTGGGACATGCAATACCAACTCAAAATTGCCCAGGCATGAGCGGTTTCTTCTCGACAGGGTATGCAGCTAATATAAACAACTTGCTTAATCATACTATACTGGCTGTAAAGCTTTGTAATGTTACACCAAAATGACCCAACTTCGAAAAGTTTTAAATTGTCTGTGGTTAATCGACACAGGAAAGTTTTTGTTTTTCTCAATATCTACAAATTAAAGTTAAGGTTCCTTGTACATTGATGTTTTTTGTTTGATCATATTTTCTGTTATATATGTTTTTAGCTTCCACAATATTCGAGATATGCTAAGATGCAACATGTTGCAACATTCTCCCAACCTCTAAATTATGAAGAAAGTAGATATTCCTTATGAACTCTGGCCAAGACCTGAATTTAGGCATGTTTTGACATGATGAAAGGCTGAAGTGTGACAAATTGCGCTGTAGATGTAAATTTTGCAGACTCGGGCTAAATTTCCATGATACCTATATTATAAAAGATCTGGCCAGATTCTGTACTGGAAGTTCCAATTTGGGAAAATTAACACATTTTAAAAGAGTACCGTGTTCATTTCTGTGGTATCAGACGCACCCTGTGACATTTTTTGTTTCTTATTTATTTCCAGGCATGGCGATATTACAAGAACAAGAAACTTTGGGAGCTGATAGACACTTCACTGGGTGAAGATATTGATAAGGAACAGGCCTGCAGATTCTTGAGGATTGGTCTACTCTGTGCACAGAATGCTCCAAAGCTTCGGCCCTCGATGTCAACTGTTGTCCTTATGCTTACCGGAGAACAAGCTGTTAGTGAAAGTTTTATCACAGAACCAGGCATGCTCTCTGATTTCATGGAGGAAAATATGCCAAAAGCTAAACCTGAGAAGGATGACATCACATCTTCGGATCTCTACACCACTGGCTCGGACACTATGGAGATAACTGAGGTTTCTCCACCTTCATCCCAAGCTACTTTGACATGTACTTCGATTAATGATAGGAGCATGTGAGATGAGGACCTTAGAGCGCGATTTTCTGCGTTGCTTTCTTTGAACTTGGCTGTGTGTTTTCCCCCCAGGTTTTGTTTATACTTTGTCCCAATTATATATTCTCATCCTTCTGGTATTCATTTCATAGAGAAATGGGGAAAGCAATGTACATAAGCAGTTCGGTTCCATTGATTTATGGTTGTCTATCCAATAGACATGCATTTTGGTTTGTAAGAAATAAGCAATTCTATGATTAACAGTTTGGGCCTGAAGATTGGGTATTGGGCCAATGTAGTGGGGTTTATACGTGGAAAATTCTTGCCAGCAATCAAAGTTGGGGAGTTAGTTTCAAAATAAAGATCTAAAGAAAAATGTTGCATCATGGAGTACAAATGACGTATCATCGAGTGTAAATGTAACAAAAATGTTGTATCATAAAGTATAAATGTACAGTTTTCAGACCTAAAATTGTACTAAAAAAGCATTAGTATGACAATATAGAATTCTTTTTTTACATCATGAAATGTAAATGATACAATGATCGTTTTCTGAATTGTTGATTTCAAAAGAGTACCGGTCTAAATCCCTCCCTTTATACTTGTACATACTGGAATTAATCCTAGTTCTGGCCTATGGAACAATTTCTTCCGACAGAAAATACTTATGTAGATCGGATCTATAAGTTTTAAATGAACACACAACTTGAAATGCACCACACCATCGAATATCCGACACTTTAATGTATGAAGGATTTTGACTCACAAGGCATGTGAATTTAGTCACTTTTTTGCCGTTTGGGATGCTATCCGAATTGGAAAAATCCAAGTCAGTTTAGATTGAATTTTTTCAATTCGAATTGCATTTTAAACGGACTCAAATTTTATACTTGTATAAGGTAACAAACTAGCGTGAAGTGTAAACCATTCATATATAACTTCGCAAACTTTGATTCATGTTGGCGGAACTACATCAGACAAATAAGGAGATGCTATGCTTAGGAGAGAGTCGTGTACTGTCTTGTCAAGGAGACCAATCAACCATGTGCATCAAACACTTGACCTACTGCACATAACCTAAGAGGCTCTGTAACGATTGAGAGATAGAGAACATGTTAGGTTTTCGCTAGCATGCCAATTGTAGGAGACCTACACATGTGCTAACCATGATCGTCTAAGATTAGCCAATGCTCGATTGTCGAACTCTCCATGATCAAAACCTCTTGTATCTCACTAATGTTCTCATCTTCCTCTCACTTTCCGGCAACATCTCACCTTTCCGGTGCTTTCGAGCTATTCGCTTAATGGTAAGATATTTTGTATCATCATCATCATTTGTACTCATCCATACTGGTTAGCTACGGTAGATTAGAATAACAAGACCGAAGTGAACCTAACATAAACCTGATTAATAATATATATATATACAACCTGACCGAAAATAATAAATACTAGTATAGAAATAAAAAAGTACGAGTGGTATACCAATTCTCCTTGGAAAGAATCTTGCAACATGCTCTTTCATTCCAAATCACACACTTACTTACTAATAAATAAATAATTGTACTTCATGTTAGTAAATTGATTAAAAAATGTCTCAGTCTTTATAAAGAATGAATGTTGTCAATTTTGCTAATCTCACTAAATATTGCTTGGAAGCAATTAATTACTAGTAATTCCCTGGAAAATGCCATCCTGCTGCATTATGATTGTTACTATTATTCTTGGTGCTAGCTATGTCAAATCAATAAAGTTGTCGACATTTATGTACGTATTCAGAATGATCTCACGTTCAGGAAATGGCTATATGAACAGGTCACAGATCAATGCAACATAAAATGGACATGTCATAAATTAATGCTAACTTGTAATGTGATATTCTACCTCCCATACCGACTTACGCTCTGTTATTTTTAATTAAAATATAAAATTTAAAGAAAAACAATTTCTTCATTAAATATGAATATTTTACTCTTTTATATTTACAGTATATAAATTTTAATTCAATTCAATTCAAAAAATTAAATTTAAGAGAACATAACTTACTATGTTCATAAATTCGGACAAACCTCATTAAATTGTGCCAAACCACTTGCATATATAAACATAGGAGTTTGCATAAATTAGTTAATGCAATTTATTTCATTCCGATTGAAATTGCGATTGAAATCTCAAATTCGATCCGTAGGTATTTGAATCTGAATTTGATTTTCGGTAAAAGAATAATCTCATAATATGTGAGCTTAAGGTCAAAACACTATAAATAAGTTTGAGCTCGATCGACTCGTCTGGATTGATCAAGATCTACCTCATCAAGTTAAGCAAGATCAATACATATTTGTATACTTTAGACCAGTCTCAGCGAATTTTAAATCTAACCACTTACATGTAAAAATAAGAGTTAGAATTAAACGATTGGAGCCTTTAGACTTGGCAAGTGACCTCAACATGGAATGTCATAATTTGGTAATTACCTCAACACATCCAATCGGATACTAACCCATAACGATGTAAATTTGTAAATAAAGTAAATCATTATCTAATATAAAATAAATAAATTAATTGAGAAAATAAAATTTACAAATAACGTCAACATCCAAAGCAACTATAATAGTGTAAAATACGACTGATCATCATGTCAAATTTAATTTGTAATTGATAAGATCCAAGTTGAACCCGTTCAGGATACCACAGGTAGAGATAACATATACTCCACCCGTTAAATAATAACTGATATATAATTTTTTTTTGTAAAATAAATTGTATCCCTCAAACTCAAATCAAATATAAAAAAGTATTATAACACACTTTATATAGTTGGCTCCCAACAACTCCGAAGTAGTATATTGGCTCCCTACAAAACACATAAGAATTACTCTCTTTGTCCCGAATTCAACATCTGCATTCGATTTTGAAACATTTCAATCAACTTCACATAACTTAAATGAACATTCTATTTACTTTATTTATCATCTATCATACATTTTACGATCTCTGATAGTTTATTCAATCTATTTCATACTTTATTACTCATTTAGTCCCAACTTCATATTCCCGTATTTCATTTTGGTTATTTTGGTCCGTCACAACTTCATCTTCACATCCCTTAATTGAAAAATCCCAATCCTACTTTATTTACTTTTTCCCTACTTTATCACCATGCATATCTCCTACTTTTGGAATCGAGAACTTTAATCCCATTCCAAACAGTTAAGTACACATTGATCTGAAGATCCGTCTAAATTAAAATAACCACAAAAATCTTATCAACTTATCTCCTACTTTATTCAGTTTTTTCTTCAAACTTGTGTCCGGGGCCACGAGAAGTTCAATTTGGGAAGGAGAGAGTATTATTTATTATATCTTATTCATTCTCTTTCAATTTGTGTTTGGGCCACATAAAGTTAAATCTGGTATGGACGGAATATTATTTTGCAGTATTATTTTCTTGGCTCCCACCCTGCAGTCATGCACCCCCTATCTGAAAACGTATGTTTTACTAACTTATCTATACAATGTTGGCCGGGTCTTGTTTTACGAAGCTACGTAACTAGTTCGAGTATATATCTCTAACCGGGGCCTGGTCTTTTATTATTTCAAATGAATTTAATTCGGGTTGTATAGAATCCGACCCGTTTAACAATAAAATGACAGAATTTCATGTGTATTATGATATAGATAGACATGACCTCAACAGTTTTTCGAATCTTGTTACTTGTCCTAACTTAGTAAACATGTGTATAAAAAATCTACGTGTTGGAATCTTTTATATAAATTGTATATCTTTTATATACATATTATGTGATATTTAATATCCTATTACACATTTTTTTCTAACTAAAGTTTAATTATACTAAAAAGTATAACGCAATACCGATTAAAACAAACTCCTTACATAGAATACAAACAAAAACAACTTTAAATGTTATAGAGTTGTGTATGTTGCATCCTTGTACATTTTGATTAGCTCGGACCAACTCCAGTTGAGTTCAAGGCATTGGACTGACACGTTCTAATTAGCTCCAACGGAGTTTCACTTGGTGTAAGATCTGACACCAGTTCTAACATTTAGAACCGATGTAAGTCTTATTTTTCGTTTTATTTTAAATGAAATGAAAGATAATAAGAAATGAAAAGATGAAGTTTAAAAGAAATGAAAAAAGAAAAGTTGAATAAAATGTGAACATTGGAGTATAATGGTTGTAAGGTGAATAAAATGTTAATGTGGAAGAGATATGTTGATCTTAGTGGGTGTGACCATTGGAGATGGTCCTAGTACATATTTAGTATATAATCTACTCTATCAACATCAATTTAATTTAATTTTGTTGGGATGTATGCTAAAACTTATTATTATGATAACTATGACTTAAATATGGATTTTATTTTCTATTTTGAATACTTCTCTTAGGCTAGTGTCATGTAAATTGTTTTATACAGTTTTGTTTTGGGGTTTGCGGGGTACATATATTAAAAATAGTATCAGTTACTATTTAACGGGTCTGGTACGACCGTAAGGGTGCATGGCCCGATATAAAGTTTATCTTATATCAACTCGTCGAGACCTTAACATGTTGGTTGGATACTAACCTTGAAAAATATATCCGTCATCATTAGTCGTACCATATTTATTTTTTTATATATAAGTATCAAATCTTTACTTTTTTAGGTCGTAGATTTTTCAAATACATTTAGTATACTTGGACCAGTCAAACTTTATAAATTTATTTGGCCAGTGTTTGGGTCGGCATTCATAATTGTACGTTTGATTAATCAGGTAGAAATTGATCGGACAACACAAATCTTGCTTATCTAAATTGACAGTGTCTCGATTTATAGTACTGTTGTTCATTTATTTCTCGGCACCTCTTTTTTTTTTTTCAATATTTAGTCAAATTATCATCAAATAGTCCCTCAACATTATTTCAAATTAAATGACATTGGACCACAAACACTTGTCTACCTCAACATCTCATCAGACACATGAGATAGAGACAAACAACAATGTCTCAAAATTCAGAGAGATCATACAAGAATTTGCAACTTAAAATTTTTTATTTTCAAATTTTAAAATATATTTCATAATAATATTGAAATTGTGAAATATGTTATCATTTTTCTATTGATTTTTATGCAATCATTTATGTATGCAGAATTGGGTCATAAACAAATTTTCAAAATTACCATAAGTTGAGTTTTTTTTTAACATGTATTGTACATTATATTTTTTAAATATGACATTCTAGAGAATTAATTGGCCACATTGACTACACAAATTATGGGTAAATAAGTCTAGATTTATCGTTCAATCTAATAACGTTTTATTTTTAAATTAATTTTATCAATGAAACTCCATGAAATTCTAAGATACATTACATGAACTCCATTGATAAAATAAATTTTAAAAAAAATATATTATTAGATTGAACAATAGATCTAGACTTATTTACCCATAATTTTTGTAGTCAATGTGGCCAATTAATTCTCTAGAATGTCATATTAAAAAAATATAATGTAGAGTAAAAAAAGAGCTCAACTTATGGTAATTTTAAAAATTTGTTTATGGCCCAATTATGTATACATAAATGATTGCATAAAAATCAATAGAAAAATTATAATTAATTTTAGATATTTTTTAAGAACTTAGTACAACAGTCAACCGAAGTCCACACTATCCGTATTACCAAATCCAAAATACAACCTATGCAAGATTGGGCTTTGTTCTCTAAACCTTAAAATAACTTCAGTTCAGTTCAGTTCCATCCAGTGCAATTTAGTTCAACTCTGCTTAGTTATAATTTATACATTACTTTAGTTCAGTTTAGTTTAATTCAGTTTCATCCAGTTCAGTTCAGATCAGTTAACCCCAAAGCAATTTATCAACATAAGGTTTAAATCAAGGATATAAGACCTCTGTTGAATTAAACAAAGCATAATCACACTTTTAATTTCAGCTAAATCAAATAGGCTTCTGCTGAAAAAGAGAAAGATTTCAACCAGACCATATGCTAGAATCTTTCACTTTTTCAGAGATAGCCTATTTGATTTAGCTGAAATTAAAAGTGTGATTATACTTTGTTTAATTCGACGGAGGTCTTATATCCTTGATTTAAACCTCATGTTGATAAATTGCTTCGGGGTTAACTGATCTAAACTGAACTGGACGAAACTGAATTAAACTAAACTGAACTGAACTGAAGTAATGTATAAATTATAACTAAGTAGAGCTGAGCTAAATTGTACTGAATGAAACTGAATTGAACTGAACTGAACTGAATTGATTTTAAGTTGAAGAGAACAAAGCCCAGTTTTGCATAGGTTGTGTTTTGAATTTGGTAATACGGATAGTGTGGACTTCGGTTGACTATTGTACTAACTTGTTTTTGGAGTAATGAAATATATTTGTGGTTCTAAAAAAATAAATTTCTTTAATACATTTATATTTATTTTAATGAATTAATAATTTATTTAATTAAAATATTTTTCGGAGTTACATGGATAAATTTATATGAGACTCAATAAAAACTATATATAAACTATGCGGTCAAAATACTAAAATTAAGTAGTGAAGATAAAATATAAATTTACACAATTAAATACTTATTTAAATTTATATCTTATTTTAATAAATAATTGACATTATGGATTCGTTTCATCATAATAAATCAAAACATATATTTCAATTTATAATTTTTTTATTTTAATATGTAAATAATTTATTTAGTTAACCTTATCTATATAAGAATTGGTGTCTATGGATTCGTCTTGCCAAGATGAATTCAAATATATGCTCAAATATTTTTCGGAGTTTTACATATAAAAATATATACGATTTAATAAAGATTATAACATACTAAAATTAAATAGTTATTTAAATTAATATTTAATTTTCAATTTATCTTTGTTCATGAAACTAAACAAAATTTAAAGAGGCATGTTACGTATGATTTTACCTATGTGGTATGCCTCTTTCTTAAGAATGAACACTATTTAAATATGTTGGCAATTTCGCATATTCAAGTTGATTCAACATCAATGTCACACAATTCCCTTGTCTCAAGATCTTGAAAATTTTGTAGGATTATGTCTTAATTAATTAATAGTAATCCATAAAAAGCGATGTGATGTTAGACCTTGTCTTTCATTAATCCAAATGCTTACTAATTAAACATATTCTAAGCTCATAGTTGATAAAAGTAAACCCAAAAAATAATATAATTACCAACGTTGACATAATTTTGGATAACGGAGTATTTATTTGGTCTTGTGCTGTTATAGTCAATTAGTCATCAAGTAAGAAAACGGGATTGATCTCATTCCTTGTTGATCTTGTCTACGGTTACCAAACAACCAGTTGCTTTAAATTTTCCAGCATCTTACTTTAGAATTACAATTATCTTATTTTATAAGACTTATTAGTAATTTAAAATGCTTTTGAGTTTTGACCCATAAATTGGTCAGCCTTCAAATAATATAGAACAAAACCAACTTGTATTGAAAGTGAATAGAAGTTGAAGAATTCTATTTAGCTGGTTATCTTTGATCTTAGTTTATTTGAACCTTCAGATGGCAAAATGTACCTGCGTGGATTGGTAAGTACTTGGGAGAGCTCATAAATTATGGGTTCAGTTATTTGAATAAGTCATGTATTTCCTCGCTAGAATTATGTCGAACTCAAAATAGTTCTCCTGAAACATTTATTATGTACATAATAAAAATGTAAATAGTAGAAAGAAACAACTATTATCCAATATGAATATATATTCAAATTGGAGTTTCACTTTACGTTCCCCTAGTCCCATGATGCACACGCTCCAAACTGATTCCTCCATTAAATTTCTAACATAAACCAAGTGGTTCCTTCAACCCACATTATCTCGTTGTCTCTTCTGAGTATAATTCGAGAACGTATAATTTTGGATCACATTTGATACAATTTGAAATCTTCATAAAGTGTATATGAATGATTAAATGATGAGTGAGGATAAAATAGGTTGGAAACATCACAATTTGTCCCAAAAATACATTACTTTTAAACACAACAAATAAGAATAATACAATATTATTATATATTGATGGTGGGATGTACTTATTTATTTTATGTGGATCGATGGCTTATTGGGTTGTAATTAATGGTCATTGAAATTTATGTTACTTTTGCTAAAAATGGTGAGGAAATCAAATGTAACAGTTCGATAAAGATGTGCTAAATGAGATACGTACCACTTGTTATTTTAACAAAAGTGGCATGTTGATTATGATCAGTTATAAACAAGAAATGAATTAATGAGACTTTTTTCTTAGAATATTAAAATCCCATTACATCAATTCAATTCAATGAATAAAAATTTATCATGCATTTCAATTGATCCATCATAACTATAATACACTAAAATCTGAAAAGCGCATTTAAGGGAAATCGAATCAATACCTCAACCTAAGCCACCAAGCTAATAGGCCTCAACGATATCCATTAAGAAAAATGTGTAATTAGATGTGCTTTCTTTACAATAACCTTAAAATATGACCTCCTAACTCTAGGAGCGTACTAATTGTGTTAGATTATACATATGTTGATTCGTAGAACAAATAGATTGATGCATATCACTAATCAATAGTTCATAAATTTCTAATAGGGTTTCACTAATTAAACGGGTTCTCATGTTATAATCCTGGTACGCTAAATTGTTATTAATTCTAGAATCTCGAAAGGACTAGTGACATTGATTTATAAGAACTTGTCATCCGATTTTCATCTTCCCTTTTCCCATTAACCTTTATATTCTTTCCAAATCCAATCACATATCTACCTCCTTCATTTGGAAAAATAATTTTCTTTGTGACATAGAAATTTTATTTCATTTACCTTGTATATCACTATTGTGTATAAGATGAGGATTATACGAAACATTGGACGATTAAGTGAGACACGATCTGAATTGGAGATGCATAAAAATTGCATGTTTTCAAAATTGGCATAGTGTAGAAATAACTACCAACATAAATGTGAAGCTATTAACAGAAAAAAGGTCCAAATAACTAAATGAGATCTTATCTTATCCAATAATTAATTACTAACTACTGCCATTAATCATTTCCAAGAATTGAAGATTGAGATAACAAACCAAGAATTACTTAAACACTACTATTCCCTTTCATTGATGAAGAAATCAAAAATCAAGAATTGCAATTGCTTGCTATTCTTCCTTCTCTCTCTCTCTCTCTCTCTCTCTCTCTCTCTCTCTCTCTCATGACTGCTTGTCTCACTCTCATGGCTCCTTTCTAAAACTTTTTCCACTTTCTTTTCACAACTAGTCTCTGAAAAACACCAAAAAGAATGGTTTACACAAGCCAAGCCTAGGGTTTCTTTCATTTCACCTTTCTTTATTCTCTTCACTTGCTTTCTTGTGATTCATTCATTTACTCATCTATCTATCTACATTTCTCTTGTCAATAAAGTGGAAAATGCTGTGAGTTTATTTATGGGTTTTGCTTCTTTTTCGGAGACGTACCTGTCAAGCAATTTTGTTGGGTTTTGCCTTTTTTAAGCTTAACTTCTTGCTGACTTCTTAAATCTCAGTTTTTTCTCGTGTGGAGTGAGTTAGATTCTGGATCCATTTTCACTATAAAGCTCAGATTTTGCTGAGTTTGGTAATGCTCTTGATTTAGGTTGATTTGGGGCTTGTGTTATAATTGGTGTTGTAGCATTTGGGTTAGTAAGATATTGCTGAGGCAAACAAAGTTCCGGTTTTTTTCATGGAAAATGGGCAAATGATTGAGATAGGTGTATTGGGTTGGGAGTTCTGTTCAGTTTGTTTGACTATCTTTTGACAGTGTAGCTTTCGGAGGTGTTAGGTTAGGTGATGGAGGATATTGGGTTGTTCAATCAGGGGTTGAAATGGTTGCAATCAAAGGACAGTTACTCTGTGGCAACTAATGTATTCGATTATTTGAGGGACAAGATTGGGATTTTCATGGAGAGGCACTGGCCAATGGTGTGTTATGGGTGTGCGAATTTGGGGCAAGGACTGCTGTTCTTGTTAGTTTACTGGAAGAACTGCTTGGTTTCGGGCTTACAATCGTTTATCGGGCTGGGATCCGCGGCATTGCTTGTGATCATGTGGAGTTGTTTCCTGAGCTTGACGTCAATGTCGTGTCTTGTATATGTGCTTCTTAGTTTGGTATGGCTTCATTGTCTTACTAGATTTATCAGTATGATATTTTACTTTTTTGCAATGCTAGATTCACATTGGTTATTCCTGTTTGATCTCTAGATCCAGTTTCTTGTTGGTGTGATTGTTTTGACGACTTCATTTCAATATCCTGATTAGGTGTATGGTTGGAAACATCTTATAACCTTGGTTTCCTTACATATGTACACACTTACATGGACTAGAAATAACATTTGTGTTCCTTTTCTGGTAGTTGTAATGTACAAATCATTGCAGTTTTAAAGATTCATGATCATAAACTCCTCATGGAATGCTATTTCATTTACACGTTTCATGTTTTAGTATGACCACGAATGTGAAGCATAGTACTTGTTGCCATACATGAGGTAATTGAGTATATTCATTGTTTTTTATCAAACAAATTGCAGCGTACTGCAATCTGAGACTTGTCGGATGTTTTTGGCCATACCTGCCTATTTGTTTTCGTAAGAGTTTATTGTCACTTAGTTAGAAAATGTGATCTACAGTAGACCATTTTACTAAATACTAATTGTGCACCATTGGATAATCCAAATGGAGGATACTAAAAACTTCAAATATATATTTGAGAAACATAATATTGCAGATGCATGGGATAATAGTGTATCCTAATTCCTACACTTCATGTACAGATGGTCTTGACAGCAAAATGTATAGATCATTGTTTCTCCTCTATGAAATGTTTGGTGTTATTCTCAAATAAAAAGAAAATATTTCTTGATGTATTAATTGTAAAAAGGAAATGTGAATAACATCTCAGGATGTGAAACTTGGTCCTGGACACTGCTTTATAGTGGATTGTGTGTGATGTAATAAAAGCTTTCTTTTCACAACTTAGACACACTGCATAAAATTCTTTACTGCTTTTAGCAGCTGTTGTTTAATTGATTTACAATTTGTTTAATTGTATTTCAGGGAGCTGCTCGAGTTGCTGTTCAGTATTTAGGTTACACTCCCGGACTTTTCATAGTTGGCCTATTTGCGATTCTAATTTTATGGATGTATGCTAACTTTTGGATAACGGGCACCTTGTTCATAGTTGGTGGTATGTCTCGATTCTCTCCATTGTTATTTATTTATCTCGAGTGATACTTGGAACTTATGTTTTTGTAAGTAGTTGAGACAATTTCAAACTTATATTTCTCCAAGTGTATACTATTTTAATAAACGATGCATATTGATAGCTCGCATTCTTATTTCTGATGCACCTACCTGTTGATACTAATGTGATTTTTCCGACTGCAGGTTATTTGTTTAGCCTAAATCATGCGCGGTTGGTGGTATTCATGGCAACAATATATTCCATGTATTGTGTCCATGTTCGAGTAGGTTGGATTGGGGTTTTCCTCTCAATTAACCTTGCCTTCCTGTCAAATGATTTATTCAGCTACTTGATCAAATGGTGTGATAGTTTGAGTGAAAGTACTCACTTTGAGGAACATAAAGAAACAAACTCATTTGCAGAAGAAGCTTTCTCAACCGAGTGCGACTATTTTGAACCTACTGAAAAAGAAGAAGAAAAGGAGCACAAGTCAGAGTCATTTAGCTCGGCTAGTAAGCCCACTACTACTTTACATTCCATTGAAAAGCCAAATGAAGTTGTTGCAAAACAAGTGGCCAGAGAAGATGTGAGTTCAATTTCAGAGATGAATAGAATTCTAAGTAGTGTGGATCATTATGAAGCTCTCGGATTTCAGCGTGAGAAGAAAATCGACGTGGTTTTTTTGAAGAAAGAGTACCATAAAAAGGTGAGTTAGACAGATCCACATAACTATAAATGCTCTGTACATAGTTAGTTCACTTAAGTGCTTCATGCGTACACTGGTTGAATTTCAGACTGCTTTTCTTGCAACCATGTTTTGGCAATGTTTTCTGGTATTGACATCTAGATATAGAACAATAAGAACACGATTTTAATTCCCATTAAGTTCGAGCAGACTGGTTGAAGAATTGAGTACGGTCAATTACATGAAAAGTGGAGTACTAACTTGAATTACTCAATTATTTCCAGAAACAAAAAATATCACCAAGCTCATAACAAGGTTCCAACAACTTTTACCTCGTAGTATTTGTCAAAATTCTGAAATCTAAGGGTGAATTATTAGTTTTTGTGGGGTCATACTTGTATTGATTCTGGCCCATCTTGAACTGCTTGAGATTTCATTGTGGATAACACTTGTTGATGTGGAAGTAAGATAGTGATGTTCTCTTAATCTGCTTAGCATCTTGCACCTTGAGATACCAAACCAAGATTTTTTTATTGGAAATTAAAGTGTAAAGGCAAACTGTTTTTGCCATCAGAAAGTTTATGGATGCACACTATCTAAATGTGTTTTGAGTTTCCTGCATGAGGGGTGCAATAGTCCATGTCTTAAGTAGTCATTACAGGAACTAGTCTCTGCATTTAATTATGCAGTAGATCAACACTTGCATTCATTAAGGAAATAACCCGGGAGCTTGTTTTGTTTGCTCAGTTACCCAGTCTGTATAAACTTTTTAAGAATATTAAGGCTGTGTTCTCTTCATCTGAAAACTCATTAATTTCAGTTCAGTTGAATTCTGCTTAGTTTTGTTTTATACTAAAGTTTAGTTCAGTGAAGACGAAGAGAGCCCTAACTCTTATATGTTACTTGTCTAAGCCTTTTAACCCAAATATTGATTACTCGCTGCTGCAAACTTATCATCACTTGTGCATGAATAATACTGACCATGGATTGCCAATACTTGTTATTTATATGGTCTGTGGAGCTCAGTTTCTTGTAAAAACATTGTGTGCAATTTCTGGTGCTATCTATCAGGTCAATGTCATCATTAAATCAATGAGACACGTTTGTGTAGAAACATAAACAGATTTCAAGAGATGGCATACAGAAGTCAGTATCTTCTCTGAAACATTTCTGGTTTGTGTCCCTAACTAGATTCGTTTTTCTGCATATATTTCAGGCAATGCTGGTGCATCCCGATAAAAACATGGGAAGTCCTCTGGCAAGTGAATCGTTTAAGAAACTTCAATGTGCATATGAGGTAAGCACTCATATATGCGTTTACTGAAAATGCAGTGTAGAGTTGTGCGTTTCGCTGCTCATGATGGCAATACTGCAGGTTCTTTCTGATGCCGTGAAGAAGAGGGACTACGATGAGCATCTCAGGAAGGAAGAATCTAAGAGCGTGTTGCAGAAATCACCTAGTACTCATCAGGTAAACATATATGGCAGGTCTCTTTAGCTATCAACTGCAGATAGGCCTCTTATGTATTCATACTTCTACTTTGACACGGTATCTACTTTCATCGCTTACCCCTTTACCAAATTATGGCTCCTCATTATTATATAGTGTCAGTGGTATACTCTAAATACTGATCATCTGTTACTTCATACTGCAGACTGCCACTGACTTTTGCTCTGAGGAATCGAGGCGCATACAGTGCACAAAGTGTGGCAATTCACACATTTGGGTTTGCACAAACAGAACCAAAACCAAAGCAAGATGGTGTCAGGTTTGTAGCATCTCAGAGAAGAAAATAATGTTTTGGCAAGTAATCCAAGTATGTAATCATGTAAATTGATACTGATACTGTGTGTATAGGACTGCTGCCAATATCACCAAGCCAAAGATGGCGATGGATGGGTAGAATACAAGGGGTCCTTGGTGTTTGATCGCCCTCAAAAGGTATACACTTCAGGCTGTATAGTTCTTGCTGTATGCATCAGCTCTAAATGTCTGACATGTTGCTCAATCTGAACATTTTGAATTCCTTTTGGCCTATAACTACACTTGTTTAGTCATGGCTGCTACATATTTATATGTTTCTCTATCAAGTGTCTGAATGTTAGCATGCCAGGTCAGCTAGGATATTTTCATGCAGTTATAGAGATCTTTTACTGTTAGACTGAGATCTGACCCTTTTTCTTGTTGATGTGACTTTAATCGGCTTATAAAGTGCTTATTTGGACTCTATTCACCCTTTCCTTCTTTCTTTTCCTTTTCTGCTGGTGTTAACCTTGCAAGTTGTTTCTTGGTTCCTCTTTAGAATGTTATACTTTCCTTTCTCATGCATGTTTTGCAAGATGTTCGGCAAGTGATTATGTTGTCTGATTTTGTCTTTGGTCTGTAGGTGGAAATACCACGTGCCTTCGTGTGCGCTGAGAACAAAATATTTGATGTCTCGGAGTGGGCCATATGTCAGGTAAGTTGTGCATTCCCATTTAAGTTGTTAATTCCATTTAGCTTCCTTTTTTCATTCTTATCATATTTACAGTCATGTGTGGGTCATATTAGTCTCATCTTTTATGCTCTGGGTTTGAAATTCTGTGATCCAACTCCCGTAGAGATATATTACTTTTGCAGTCTGTACTTTATAAAAAGTCATTTGTCAAAGAGGTTCTCTGTAACGTTACACACATGAAAGAATGTTTGAGTGCTACCCTTAGAGACCCACTAATTATCCAAATTGTTACGAACATGGTGTGGCATGAGCTCTATTTCTTGCTAAAGTGGAAAATTTACTTGATGCAGGGAATGGCATGCAGACCAAACACCCACCGGCCGAGTTTCCATGTAAACATGGTTGGATTGGAGAAACCTCAGAGGTCCAACTCAAGTAGGTATCCGTGGAATTTAGATGCGGAGATGACTGATGAAGAGGAAGAATTTGAATTGTGGCTTGAGCAAGCTCTAGCATCCGGGCTCTTTTGTGAGACATCCAAACGCAGAAAAAGCTGGAGTCCCTTTAAATTGCCTCAGAAGAAGGGAATGAAACAGTGGCGGAGATTCTCCTAGAAAAGAATTTTGCAAGCTGATGTTTCCAAAATCGGACGTCTTCCATAGTGCTGATAACCAAACGGGTAACGTGGCACAGGGATAGTATCATTCCTCCAAAGTTCCATGCTTAATCACTGCAAGGAGATGAGAAAGTGGGAAACGGGCTAAGAACGTGTAAACAACTCGTTTGGAACGGTTCCCTCTGTAAATACTTTTAGATTTTCCCTTTGTAGCATTTGCTTCCACAGTCATCAGTTGCTGCCCTTGTTCTTCAGGTTTGAAGTGAAATTGAGAGGAATGGGAAAATTGATGCTGTTGTTGTACATTAGCCTGATCAGGTTTAAGAACCTGGGCCGATACAATAAAGTCTCATAATGGATTTTATGTTGCTTAGCTTCTACTCTTCTCTTTTACTACAAATTTGCTTGGATGCCAAATGCTTGAAGTGTTTCCATCCAAGTTGTGCAAACTGCAAAGTAAATCTGCTGAGTGCAAGTCATAAAATATGTTTTGTAAATGGCTAAGCTGCAACACCATGAAATAGAGTACATGTCATTAATTTTCAAAAGTTGCTTGAGCACTCTGATGGTATGTTTAAACAAAGTACAAAGTCATCACATTTCGAAAAAAATCTTCTCTTCACTGTTCACCAATCACCAGCAGCTAAGAAGTTGCAACTGTTCATAATATCAATTGCTCTCCAAATAACAAAACGTTATCCTCTCCATGGAAAAAATGAAAGCCACAATAACATATTCAAGATCTTCCGTTGGTTGGATTGTGCATGATGACCGAATGCCTGAGGGAAAAAACTTTAGAGGACAGGCGAAACATTGAGTTTGATTTAGAAGGGAATCCATTCCTTGTGCGATAATCAGCTCTCAAGTCCTCTGTCTATAACATAGCTAGCGGAAGCAAATTTCAACCCATTCAAGCCTCTCACGTTGCAGAACTATACTATGAACTCGTGACACAAACTCCTCATTTCACTCTGTATCCAGTCACGAATCTTTGGATACCAGCAAAATCAGACACAATATTGAGTCTGTCAAAGCTTCCTTTCATCTCAGTGTCCATGTAATCGACTAGAAATTTGCTCTGCAACTCACCGTTAGTCTACATAAAAAAGAAAATTATATCAATACATGGATATGACACTGGTCCATAAATAACAATTTACAACTAAATCTTTTAGCATGTCCTAATTAAAGAAGAAAACAGTGTAACCTCAAATGCGAAAAATCCACCAGGCTTCAACATAGAAGCAGTTCCTTTACAGATGTGGAGGAGATCACTCATGCCATTTGCTCCCCCATCCAGAGCAAGTCTCGGTTCATGCTTAGAAACTTCAGCCTGTAGTCCCTTTATATCTTTGCTAGGAATATACGGCGGATTACTAACTACCCCAGAGAGTTTTCCTTCAAGATCCTTAAGAGGATCAAACCACGATCCTTCCCGTACTGAAACTCTATCCTGTTACAATATATCAACCTTATTCATACCTTTCCAAACATAGCAATCCACAACTAGCATACGGAAATTATCCAAGTCCATTGTATCATACAAAACCAATACTGCTCACGATTCTAAATGCTCACGGTCTAGAACAATGCATTTAATTCCTAGTGAGAAATAACAATAGATCAATTCATCAATATAGTCTAGTCTATTAACTAGCTCAGCTCATTTGAACCACAGTGATAGTTCGACATTCTAAATCCAAAGAACCGAAAGCAGAACACAAATGAATTGCACAAACCAACCAACCAGAAGTCCAGAACGAAGCTAACCTGCAAATTATACCTCTCCACATTACACTTCGCAACAGCAACCGCAACAGGACTCAAATCAACAGCAACAACTCTCCCAAAACTCCCCAAAACCCTCGCAACCCCGATCGCAATCGCGCCACTCCCCGTCCCCAAATCCGCCCAAACACCATTCCTCCCCTCCTCATCCTCCTTCACCACCCCCTCCACCAAATCAACCACCACCTCCGTCTCCGGCCTGGGAATCAAAACCCCCTCCTCAACACCAACCACCAAGTCCCTCCAATGCTCACACCCCACCACATACTGAAAGGGCCTCCTCTCCTCAACCCTCTGCCTCCAGAGATCGTACATTTCCTCCAATCGAGCCCTCAATTGCACAACTCCTTCATCCTTCTGTACGACGGCGTCTTCCACCAGCCATCTGAGCTCGCGGCGGAGGAGAGTGGAGCCAGGCCCGTTGTCGAGGTCCTCGAATGAGGACCCGACTGATTGGGCGAGGCTGTTGGCCCAATTGTGCCAGGTTTTGAATTCGGAGGGTGTGGCGGTGAACGAGGGAGGTCGGAGGTGGAGGGGAGTTTGAGGTTGGTGGCGGAGTGCGGCGGAGATGGAAATGGGTCGGGTCGGGTTGTGGCGGAGGAGATGGGTGGTGGGTTGGAGGAGGATGGCGCGTGTGAAGGTTATGGACCTCATTTGGATTAATCAATTTTGCCGCCATTACTCATTTGTAGTTTGTTTGTTTATTGGACTCTAAACTAAGACTAGGCCATAAAGTAGTATTGGGTCTCCCTTATTGGGCCCTGACTCTTTTCAAAAAGGTTAATACTGTATTTACTACCGTGTCACATGTTGTAGTGACTTCAGATATTTTAAATATTGTACAATGATTAATCGTATACTATTATCAATTATAACACTATACAATACATCACAATATCACACACAACTTAATATTATGAGACAGTACACATGTGGTTTGATGGTGGAAATGTTAATAAGGATACAAATTTGTTGTAATCTATAGAAGTGAATGATTTTGAGAATTTATTTTAGCTTGTAAATTATTGAGGGGTAAAACTTGTAGCCAGTTTGAAATAACAAAGAACAAATTATTAAGTTTAGCTTGTAAATTATAGATAAACAATACCCTAATAACATTTCCAAACACTACCTATACCTGGTTCTAATGACAAAACATGTCTCCTAAAGTGTTTAAGTGTTTAGTACTAACGATCATTTCACGCTAATGGATATTAGAATCGTGGCAAACACTCGTGGTTCGGATTATGAAGGTATGAAATTTCATGAGCTTCAGGGCTGATTGGAGTAGCATTCAAATGTCCGTTTGAATGCTACTCGGAGATTTTGTATTTGTTATGGCATTTAAATGCCGAAAATCGAAATGCCTCTACAGTAGCAACATTTTTCTCTACTTATATAACAAACCTATAATACCCTATCCAATTACAATTCTATACCAAATACAATTTTAACAATCACACTATAATTCCGATCACTATTCAGACATTTAAATCGGAGCATTTAAATTGCATGCCAATCAGCCCCTCAATATTTTTCTAACAAGTTCACATTAAATCGTTGTGCTTTCTCTCTTGACTCGACTCGACAAACAATGTATCAATCAACCATAATCCCCCCCCCCCCCCCCCCAATGCTTTACAGGACCACATATATCTAAAATTCCATTTCATACATGCATGTTTAATAACCACCAACTATAAGTATAACTATAAAAAGCATAGTCCATTAATAAATTAGAAGAAGAAGTTGACAGAAAGATTAGAAATATATGTGGATAGAGGGTTGCGGTTGTCTCCGTGTGAAGTGTACATGATGTGGCTATTGTCTTTACAGCTCCTCTCTTTCTTTTCTCTACTAGTTTCTCTCAATCAATTGATCACAATTTATTTGGACATATCTCAACTTTGTTGCCTAAAAGTCTTCAATCTTCTCAGCTTCATTACTTGTTTATTTATCTTGCATTTATATACAAATATTTCTGGGACCTAGTTAGATATCTCTAACTCTCAACAAATTGCTTGATTATTGCAGCATTACACTGCAATCATTATTCTACTAGCATACTTCTAGCACACATGCCCTATTACTCATTATGATCACACATCTAGGTTATCATTTATGGATTATAACGCACATTGAATACCGTACGACGTATTATAATATAAAAAACGTTACTATTTATAATTTCAAATTCAAGTTAATTGTGTGTCACCTACATGCTATACAGTTATTTATAAGTATAAAAGGAGTTGAGTTTTATAAAATACATGAGTTCCATATATAGGAGTTTTGAAAAATTATGAACATTAACATGCACAAGTATTTTGGGATATGATTGTGGTAGAGATAGATTAAATTTTGGAGATTTTCAATTTAATAATGTTGATAGTTTATTGAGTGTGTAAATAGGTGTGAGGTGGAAGGGTAAGTAGGTATTAACTTTTCATTTTGATTGTTTTCATTTACTAAATACTATTATATAAAAATTATTTTTCCAGAATTCTACCGAAAATCATAATCTACTAACGTATCATCTAAATTGCACCACAAACAATCTAAATATTAGATCCGATTTTGTTAATTAATCTAAAAGATCGGATTTTTTTATGCATTCGAAATTGAACTATAGTCAAACCCCCTGAGTGTTTTACATCTCCTATTCGCGTTAATTGGCATTTGCTTTGTGGCTTCTTTTTACTTTAACTATTTGATTGATATGTTTTTTATAACTTAGTGTAAAAACTGTAGTGATTGTCATGGTGCTGTAAACCTTTTGTTCCTTTTTCATAAAGGTACTCCGTTTTATTGAATTTTTGGTATGAACATCATGAAAACAGAAGAAAAGATGAACAAAGAGACAAAGAAATGGTCAACTTGTTTGGACTTCAATGCTAGCTAGAGCATAATGTTTATCTCCACAAAACTATGGTTCAACTCTAATGGTGCTTATCTATGTTTATGTCTAGTGGAGAAGTCAAATTGAGTACAAATGTACAATTACAAAACTTTAATCATATGTGTACGTGTCTGCATTTTGCACTTACCAAATCATAGAGATGGTTAATGTTTTGGTTTGTAGGAAAAGGACAATTACCACTTGCCCTACCGCCAATGCCATTAATTTGGTTTCTTCCTTAACCTTACAAAATGTCTTTATATATATAATCCCACGCAAAATGTAATAATGCTAATTGAATCAATAAATAATTAAAGTATAAAACAAAAATCTAACAAGTAGCTAGAGACTCACGTCAATAGACGTTAAACTAACATAAATATCAAAAATAAGTTCAAGATGTTATACATGTCGAGCTGATAACCTACAATATATTAATTTCCTCCAATCTTTTATTATTAAGTGACTTTTAGTTTACAAATTAGTTGGACAAAGGCAAATATAAAAAGTTAACTCGAGATTACTAAAAATAAGATGATGACTCAAATTAATACTTGAATATAACATATATATATATATATATTTTCCCCGTTAAAAGACACTATTATTAGATGAATTTGACGAAGCGAGTATATACAAATTACTTGTTGAATGCTAGGCCAAACATGTTATACCATCTCACTATATAATTTTTTTAAAATCTATTTCATATACTTTTAATCGTTACACCTTACCATTTTTAATTATCTATAAATTACTTTGGAATTAATCCAATAGATATAGAATGAAAATTTAAATCGGAGTTGGAAGCTGTATATCAACTCACATGAGTCAATATATGTCCACGATTCATGTCCACTTATAATACTTGAGAGAAAAATATAAATAGTTCCATTATAATTAATTAAACATAATAAAATGCATTCATGGGTTTGCATATATAAGGGCGGGCTGAAATTAATTTCTTACCTCCAACCTCTAACTTATTCAATTCACATTTCATCCCAGCATGAACTAAATTACACACACACACACATATGTATGTATGTGTGTGTATATATCTATCTATGGGTGTGTGTGTAACAACATACTGTACATGTTTATATATACATTAGAAATGAGACACTGCGTTAAATTTGAATAGTTCATATCTTTTCGAGTCAGTTTTATTTGGTACCCCTCTTAGATGTTCTAATTATACTTTGGTCCATGTTAGTTCAACAATAACATACCCCTCTTAGATGTTCTAATTATACTTTGGTCCATGTTAGTTCAACAATAACATACCCCTCTTAGATTTATCGATAAAATTAAATAGTACTGTACCATTTTTCATATGTTCTTTTCTATATCGGCACATAAGTTAGATTAGGTTATTGTTGTAATTGTCGAAATGTGCCTCAATTAACTTGCGACTTAGTAAATAATATACAGGTGTGTAAATTGATGACAACGAAGTGAAACTCATTTCAAGTCACATTTATCGTTTAAAAAATAGTGTGTAATTATTTATATTTTTAAAAAGATGAAAACCCAAAACATCTCATCATGCATATATTAGCAAGAAATAAATTTGAAAAGATTCACAAAATTATTTAGTGTATTTTTTTACCATTGGTTGAGTTTAAGAAGATTGTTTGAAAAAGAAAATAAATACTCATAAAGAAAGATAAAAGGTACTCTAGGTATTGTCCGATCAGTTTATACTTGCTTTATCAAATAATTAATAGTTAGAAATTCCGACCCAAACATTGACCAAAGAATTGTGAAGTTTGACTGGAACAAGTGTTCTAAAAACAATCACAATTATACGACCTAGAAAAGTATAGAACGTAACTTCATAGTAACAAGGGTGAATTTCATCCAGTACCCCTCTTAGATATTCTAATTACATTTGGGGTACCAATTTCAATAATGTCATATAGGTTCATTT
This sequence comes from Plantago elongata, assembly GCA_036897095.1. NCBI lineage: Eukaryota > Viridiplantae > Streptophyta > Magnoliopsida > Lamiales > Plantaginaceae > Plantago > Plantago elongata. Next base: position 16,332 of record JAYMSP010000229.1, on the reverse strand, counting down.
TTCATTTTTTTGTTGACAAGATGATTGATGTCAAACATGTCCTTATTTTGTCAATTTGTGAAGTATCCTACCTTTCTTCCTTATTCAACTTAAATCCGTAATCTCCCAACAATTTGTGCATATAATTAATTGTTTAATAATATAAATTAAAATTTCTGAAAAAAAATTATAAACTTAACTGCGAAATCATAAACAATTTTGGGCCAACTAAAAAGAAATGAAAAGTTTATTATTCATTAGGGAAATAGTTGCTCCGACCACCTTAGCAACTCATGTGGTCGGAGATACAGAGCTCCGATCGGTGGGCCTATAACAGCTCCCACCAGAGTGTTACAGCTCAGGTAGACCTGTTTCAGATCCCACCATATTTGTAACAACTTCACAGGGACTATAACAGATTCGATGGATTCCACCGAAGCAGCTCCGATGCCCAGAGTCGGAGTTGCTTTGGTAAATTTTTAATTTTCCACTAATTTTTTAAAAATACTTATTTATTATTTTGTTGAATATTAATTATTATGTGCAAAATATAATTTGAGTTTGGAGTAAATATATCATTTTGTATAAGTTAGGGTCAAATTTGTAATTTTTCCGTAAAGATTTGGGACGGGTTGTGTTTGGTAAAATTTAGACTTCTTTGACTTTTGAACTTACATGTAATAGAAATGTTCAGATCATGAGATATTCGTTATTGTTGAAGTAAGTGGTGTTTGAATAACCGGGGGTGCTCTAACAGGGGTATATGTAATTATCCCTACCAAATATAACAACTTTCATGCCCTTTATAATATTAAATATATATATGTATAAATCATTTAGCGTTTCTCTACGTCACGTTTGTACAGTCGATTTTCACTTTGATACATTTTCATGTACCATCAAACGTAGTTAGAAAAATATCATATACAATAAGATATTAAATTTCAGTATACAAATGATAAATAATTTTGTATTATAAATTCAATAGCATACATTTATCTATACATGTTTACTAACAAGAGTTAGGGAAACTATTGAGATCATATTGACCTATATCTTACTACACTAGTATTATGCTATTTTAGTTTAAATGGGTCGGGTTCTATCAAATCCAAATTCAATCATCTTCGAAATAATGATGTCAGTTAGATCTACTATACCTTTGTAACAAGATCCGACCGCAACTTTTTATGACTAAGTTAGTAAAAGCTACTTTTCTTCCAGAGGGTAGTGGGGGTGGGTGTGGTATGTAATTACTCTCTAGACGGGAAAACTCTCTTTTGTCCGTGGTCACTTGGTTCATGGCACGTCCGAAACGGGGACATGGAACGCATTCGTAATTCGCCACTTTGAAGTACCGGTTATTCAGTGAATTCTTTAGATCTTTCAGGAATGCAATTCGCTACTAATTAGAACAAAATTCGTTATAAATTGGTACGTGATTTGTTACAAAATGAAACACGATTCGTGAATGATAATGAATTTCATGACTGAAGTAAATTGAATTGGAATCTTAATTAAACACCTCATTAAACAGTTACTATTTCTTTCCCCTCTTCAAATCTTCTCCTTAATCCTTCCATAGGCAAAGTTGCCTCTTCACCTCTTCAATCCTCACCCGTTTCATTAGAGACGATCCCATTCATATGCAAGTGGCATCAATTGAAGCCGTTGAAATTCCAATGCCTTTGGTTTTGATTATATTAATGTGTGTGTTGTATGGGGTGTGTTGTATGTTGTGCAACTTTTATCCTTTCATAGATTAGTTCTACTATTACTAAATTTCTTTTTTAAGTTATGATTTGCTTATGGTATATATAGATATATATTATAAATATGAAAATCGTGTTAAAATATACTCCCTTCGTCCCGTTTATAACGACACATTTTTCATATGCACGCTATTTAAGAAAAAAATGTAGTATGTGGTTAAGAATGAGTTTGAGATAGAAAAGTACATATGGGCCCAATAATGTGTGGTTAAAAATCAATTGTATTGTGGATTGTTTTCATAGATAAAAAATTATTTTCCTTTGGTGGGACGTCCAAAACGGAAAATTGTTTCACTTCTAACGGAATTGCGGGAGTATAACTTTAGGTCTTTTTAATCAGGTTTTGTTGATTATAATCGACCATAAATTAAGTACAAATAGTCTTTATATCTTTCATGATCATCTTATGCTTTGTAATTATTTATGGGGTAGTTAATATATTTGTGATTTAAAAAAAAAAAAACGATTAACTACCCATATAGTTGTGATAAATTCCCACTCATTCCATGCCAGATAATCATATCATATCCATTCAAATTTTCATAAAATTTCTTATAGGTCTTTTTATAAATACATAGACAGTAGATGAAAATGCACTAAAGTTGAAGGAGAAAAAGAGATGTAGCTAGGGTTCTTCTAATCTTCTTCTATTTATTATGACACTATAATCACAAAAATATTACCCAACTTAAATATATTTTGTCGAGTATAATTTTACGGAATGAATTATGCTCATAAATAATTTAATCATGAATTAAAACTCGATGTTCAAAATATTGCATGCTCTCATACATTCACGTGTAATGAATAGTAGTTTGAAGAAAAAGGGTACAAGTTGTACTTCCCTCACTAAATTTGATTACCCCTTCTAAAGTCTCCACTTGCTTATAAATAAATTTAATGATATCGTAAAGACCGAACTTGCAGGCCTGGATTCTTCTTCTTCCATGAGTTTCCCGTAGCAGATGCTTAACTTAAACCTTATTATAATACTCCTCCGATCTTTTAAAAATTACCAAAATTTCCTTTTTCAATGTATAACATTAAAAATTCTTAACTCATAAATAAAAACTTTTTATCTAACTAATTCATTTTTACATTATATCTATTTCCTACTCTATCATCATTTTATCCAATATTTTTATTATTTTATCATCCACTTATTATTTTACCAATATAATATTTCACGTAAATAATAATTTTATTATTTCTTTTTAATATTAAATAAATAATTTTTTAATTTTTCTTTTAATTGACCGGAAGTAGTATGTGATTAGCATCGCAATCCCAACAATGTAATCTAACCATTTTACACCTTCAAGAACCGGCTTACCTAATCCTTAGAATAATGCTGGACCGTTATAAATTAGGAGACAGCCATCAACAACACACTCACTGTAGTACATCAATTCACCTAGGTCCCCAAACCATGTCACGTGTTGCCACGTTGACCTCCGCTTCCACGGAAATTTTTAACTTTCATCCCATCATCAAATGATACGTTTAAATGTATTATACAGTGCAACATAATACACTAACACGATCTTCAACAACATTATCTCGTTTTCAAGTTCAAATGCTGCATCTGTCAGTATTCAATTTTCAAAGGTGCAGAATTTGAAACAGGACCAGAACCATAACTGTAGTTGTATCTTCTTTCTTGTTCCTACCAATGCAAGTAACTAGCACCAACAATAATAGAGCATTTTGGTCAAGAATTAGAAAGAAAAAGATGAAATAATAGAGCACTAGTATAGTATCCCCTCTAAGTCAAGTTAGTAAAACAAGTTGAAAATTTGACATTGGATCCATTTTTTATGTAGTTTAAAATTCATTTTTTTTCCCCACTATATTCTATGACTAGAAAATGCTCATGCATAAATGGGGACATAAATTTGCAAGATGGATTTATAATATCAAAACGGTCCCATTTTTTGTTGCAACCAACTATGTCTCATTCATTTTCCACCCAAACCAATTCATCAATATATTGAACATTAAATGTCATTTGTACAAATTAACTCAACTCGCATCTTGCATTATTTCTACTTCACAAACTACTCCACTAATTTTAGTAACACAATTAACATGATTTAATTGGACCATGACCTAAATGGGTCCTGAGTGTTACACCAACTTCATATATAGTTAGTTGAACTACAATTAAAGTGTTTAATTAATTAGAGTAAGTTAAATTACAAATTGAGATTAATCATTTTTTTATCTTCTTTTAGTCATATCCACCCTCTTCAAAGTGAATTGGAATACGAACCATAATTATTAAGAAGTCCACTGACTTGCAGGTCAATTCATTTAAACCGGCATAATAACTCACTAATTTCTTTATAGCTTTAACGTATCAATACATATAATTTGTCGTGTCCTATATTCTTACTTGAGTGTATATCGTTATATTTTTTAGTTGATAATTCATACAATACACCACACTCGTATTAATATCATTCTCAATTCTTTAATCTATCTGAAATTTATTTGAAATTTTGGTTCGTTAAAATTAAACTCACAAGATCATGAAAGAGTAGAAGAAAACTTGAAAAGGAAAGAGTAGTGTATAAAATTGAAAACCTAAAAAAGTCACAAAAAAGATCAATAACTACTGCGCACCTCTCTCACCTGAATCTTGCCTGCTTGTCCTTTCTCTCCTCTCATCCCCATTTCCATTTGGTTAGCTTATGCTTTCCTCAGACTCTTCCAACTCACCAAAGATTTCATCTTTTTAGCATTTGGTTCAGCTACAAACACTTTCCAGTACATAAACTCTTGTTGGATTTGCTTAAACTAGCAAACTGTGTTGCAAAATTAATGGGTATTTGTTATTCGTCTAGTAGAAAGAAGACAGACTGGGAAAAGGGTGGAAACAATAAGGTAGATTTGAAGCTCAAAAAGAACGGTGGTGGCTCCGGTGATTTCGCCACTTTGTTCAGCAAGTTGAGTGGTGGAGGAGCTGTGGTTGCTGAGGAGCGAGCACTGCATCAAATCCCGGGTCGGTTGTTTTCAAATGGGTCGACCCAAGTCTCTAGCTTGTACACTCAGCAAGGCAAGAAAGGGACTAATCAAGATGCCATGCTGTTTTGGGAGGTCTGTTTTTTTAATTCTTGATTTTGATTCTTGCTCATGTGTTTGTGTTTTGTTTGGAAATGTTGAAAAGATTGTATTTTGTTTGGAAATGTCGAAAAAATTGTGTTTTGAGCTTGTGATGGATTGATTGGTTGACCTTTGTGTTGGAAATAGTTGAAAAGATTGTGTTTTTAGGCATATGTTGGTTGACCTTGTGAGGAGTTGAAATTGTGATTGGATGTTGTCATTTGTTTTATCTAATTTGGGTTAGTTTATGACTTGCTTGGATTGTTTATGACGGTAGAATTTTAGCACGGGAGGTGATGATCATTTGAATGCGACCTTTTGCGGAGTGTTTGATGGTCATGGTCCTTATGGGCACATGGTTGCGAGGAGGGTTCGTGATGCTCTTCCGATGTTGCTACGTTCGGAGATGGAAAGTAAGCCTGAAGAGCAGGAAGCAGCTGCGTCGAATGAGAATGGTGAAGTGATGAGGCGGTTTGATGACTTCCTGGAGGATGATGAGGGGTGTGAAATGGTTGAAGCAGAGGAGACGGAGAAGGTTCCTGAGGTGCATATTCCTCTAAAGAATTCGATTTTGAAGGCTTATAAGTTGATGGATAAGGAATTGAAGTTGCATCCTACTATTGATTGCTACTGTAGCGGTACAACTGCTGTTGCATTGATCAAACAGGTATTCCTTCTTGTAATTTTCTCCGCGTTTACTATTCTTTTACAACAGATTAACTGTAAGTAACTACATTTGGAATGAAATTATTGCACTTATGCAGCAGTAGCTTATAGTGTAAAATTCTTTTACAGTCGCATTCAGCTGCATATGCTTAGACTTGTACTTTTAGTAAGGAATGGTGACAAAAGGCATTTCTGAATTGCTTTACAGTTTTATGGATGAAATTCAGACTTTAGTTGATAATTGATGAGTTAAATCTTTCGATCTTAGGAGTTCATGCAATGGATAAGTTACAGATGTAATTGTGCAGAAATTATAAGCCATGCTCATCAGTATCTTTACAGCCAAAATTTTAATCTTTCAGTACATGTGTGGTTTATGCATAGCTTACATTGAACTTGGTCATATGTTGACTTGTGCAACATGATTGGGAAGTTTGAGCAAATGGATGACTCCATCTTCATGTCGTCATACGTGCATGTGAAATAAATGGGGTAGAATGTTGTATGCAGCTACACGTTATCATGTGTTCGTGTAAAATTAAAATGGTTTGAATGTTTGTATAGATTTTGTTTGAAGCATAGTTTCTGAATTCGTTGGATTTTCAAATCTCCTGGCTATCAGTGGTGATAGCATAAAATCTTATCCGGGTGATCATACTTTAACTTTTATAATAGTCATAAAAGTTAAAATTGCAGTAGGAACTCTATAGTACAATCCTATGTATGGATTTTGTACTACCTTTACATAAATTAATTATGAAAAGATGTTGTATTATATAATTGGTGGGAAATAAGTATAAGATTTTGTAATCTTTCACAAACTTGTTCCCATTTCTCGAGAGAATATGATTTCATAATCATGCATCAAACACTCATTCAACTGTTTCCTTCATAATGGATAATATAAATATATACAAATAGGCGGATGAAATACAAGGAAATGCATTAGCATTTGCACGTTCAAGTCTCAGACCATATCCGAAACGAAATATTCATTATTTAAATTGATTTTATATATTACTACATCAGTCCACCTATGAAAAACCTACTTAACCTTTTGACATCGGCTTTGAAGACAAATTACTCCTAAGTTACACCATAAAGGTATTTTATACACATGTTATAATAATATTATATATATCTTACGGTGTAATTTAGGAGTGATTTATTGCCAAATCAACCTCAAAAAGCCGAACATATCTTTAAGAACGGGACTTGAGCTCATCTCAGTCCACCATTGTGGCCTATTAAATATATTTCAAGAAGTATTAGTTTACTTTGTAGCCTATACAGAGGAAAGTCCATTGGCACTTGGCAGAATCTCTTGTTTAAATGTCCAACAGTATCATTTTCCTTGGTTGTTTGGCTGCTAGAAGAATATAGTCTGGTGCTTGTATTTGATTCTTTGGATGCTGGTTTTCTGGATTATCTCTCTTAGCTCTTTGACATTTTTTTTTGATGCTCTTAAGTTTGTGGTCAAGTGTTGGCCAAAACTTGGTCCACTTAATGAGATAAGTGTTACTTTAAATCTGTACGATGACTTCCACAATTACACTCGATGCTTTGCTTTGACATGCTGTCGACTGATACTAGCTTGATGATTTTGAGTTAAGTTAGAATCTAAGCCCAGAATGGGTGGTCTGCTCCAATGTGGTTATGATTTTCGGAATCTACGGTTATTATGTGGTATTCAATCTACAAAGTTACAATACGGTTTTACAAATTCAGCTACTTCTACATGATTTTCCAGGGTCAGGATCTCATAATTGGAAATGTCGGTGACTCGAGGGCAGTGCTGGCAACACGAGATAAGGACAATGGTTTGGTAGCTTTACAGTTGACAGTTGACCTGAAACCTAATCTTCCAAGTATTTCTCTCTTCTTTCTTATCATTATACAAAAGCGCACATATCGCTCATCTCATGCATGATGCATCTCTTGACAGAACTAAATTTCTTTCTCTTATTTCAGGAGAAGCAGCTAGGATCCAGAAATGTAAAGGACGGGTTTTCGCATTACAAGATGAACCGGAAGTTGCACGTGTATGGTTGCCTAATAGTGATTCACCAGGCTTAGCCATGGCTCGAGCTTTTGGGGATTTCTGTTTAAAGGACTTCGGATTAATTTCCATCCCGGATGTTTATCACCATCACATTACTGATAGAGACGAATTTGTGGTTCTTGCTACTGATGGGGTATTATTCTCCTATATGGTCATATCATTATTGTGCAGATAATCACATAATATTCATGTTTTATTTTCATTGCAAGTTATGCACAACTGTTCCTTCACATTTCGCAGTATACCTTGTGGTCTTTTTTTTGGGGCATGTTATGTTATGCATATCTTATTGTAAATTATCTGAATGCCTGTAGTAAATCGAAACATTTTCTCTATGATTTGATCTGTCATTTAAAGATAATAAACTTCCATCCAGGTGTGGGATGTTCTCTCAAATAAGGAAGCAGTGGACATCGTGGCAGCAGCACCTGGTCGTGCAACTGCTGCTAGAGCCCTTGTCGACTGTGCCACTAGGGCATGGAGGCTCAAGTACCCGACATCAAAGAATGATGACTGTGCAGTTGTATGTTTATATCTCGATCAAACGCTTAATGTACAAAATGATGTGGCCAATAATGTTCATGAAGAAGAGAAGAAGGGTTCAGAAGCAGAAACATGCAAGGTTCCTCCAAGTTTGAACTCAGAGGACCAGCATATCGATGTTGTAGTATCCCATGCTGCTTCTGTGCCTACAAGTAAAGAGTCTAGTGAAATAGTGCCTGTTATTGAGGAAGTGGAGGAGAAGTCCTTTGATAAGACTGTAGGACAGTCCAAGAGGAGTCTAGCCGAATGCCTTTCAACTGCAGAGGATGAGGAATGGTCTGCACTTGAAGGCATTACTAGAGTTAACAGTTTACTAAGCATTCCAAGATTCTTATCTGCTGACAAAAGATCCCTCAGTTGGAGAAAATGGTTATGAGGGGAAGCTTAAAAGCGTGGGGTTGCTGTGTGAGAAGCCATTCACAAGGACTGGCTGCACAAGATCTTGCAGCGGTAAATGTACGAGCACAGTTCAGTACAGCTTGATGAAGGGATTGACTACAATGGTGGTAGACAATCAGTGTAGGAGGTTTGGTAGAGAAGTTTTTGTATGTACTGTTAGCTATATTGGGAACCTATATATAGTGCTTGCAGGAAAGTGGACATACACATTTAATTTGTTTCATTTTCTTCATTTCTTGTCTTAAACACAGTTGTCTAAAATTTTAGGCCTCAACTTGCAAAACTCTGTTGAAACTCAAGGATATGTTGAGGTCAATTGGCTAGTCATTGTAGCTTGTACATTATCCCATAGTAATCAAATGGTAATGTGAGTTTTGGAGAAAACATTGTGCTTGTGTACTTCAACTTACTCCCTCCAACATGTTGAACATTTCTCAATTATAATTTGAAATTAATTTATGGTTAGTATTGAAGTTGGTTAATCGAAAATTCAAAACATGACAACTTCTTTGTGATAGACGTAGTAGATTGCTAGCATGACAAGAGTCTTGCAAATGCCGATGAATCTTTATTGCTTTCTAAATTTTCTTTTAAGAAGTAAAACAATTCCATTGATATAAAACTTTGCTTTAACATTTAAAGGTTACCCGATGATTGAGAAATTATACACTTGTGCTCCGTCAAGGCTACTGATGATCAGGGCCCAAGCACAACCTAAAATATTTCAATAACCAAACCTTACAGTTCAATGAAAACCCTACTCATCCTGAGAGTTTGCTCTGCGATCTCGAGGTCATAGTGGTCTAGGTTGTATTATTCGATATTTGCAGGGTGGATTTATACAAGAAATCTCCAAGTTATAAACCCGGAAGAAGTTGATGAGCCCTTTGGAGTGTTATCCCGGTAGAGCCATTGATTCCTTGGTTGAAGCTGAACCCAACTCGGCTCTTCAAGGCCACTGCTGATACACACCTCCAGGCCAATGACTCATCTTGTGACCATTTATAAAATCATGATTCTTTAGAGCAAAGCTCAACAAGAAAACAAAATGCACAGTTCTGGGCATCCAGTCACAAAAGGAGGAAAACAAAATGCTCATTCTGAATCATGTCTTTACACTAGCTGAATGTTAAATTGTCCAATTGCTTCTACAAAAACAAAGAAGCCTTGATTGCCGGATAATAGAAACAAAAGGAGTAACTCTTATAAACCAGTTCTTCCTAAATGTTCTAAACAGTATACACTGCTACAAAAATTATTTTTGAGTGGGCATTTGGCGTTTACAAGTTTTTCCTAAATTGATTGAAGGAATGAAGGAAAACTACAACCCAATATAGAAAGAGGAATAGATCGAAAGACCTGTTGTCATTAACATGAGTGAAATTCCCATCCATCACGACATCCAAGTTCACAGCCGCCTGTACAAATGGTCAACCAAGGCCGCGTTTGGGAAATCGCCTCCAAATCATCCATCCAATCCTTTTTTTTAGATACCAAGGAAGTACTGCCAACTCCAATCCACCTCAAACCACGAAATAAAGGCCTTTGAAATAACTCCAATATTCCAACAGAGAGCCTTGTGCACTTGCAAATATCCAGCTTTTGAAGCAATATCCTCCCATCTGAGCTCTTAGAAGCCAGCGCTTTAATAGATATATCAGTCACATGAAAGCAATACCTTAAACATAGTTCAGTAATAGATTCAGCATTTGAAACAGCTGCAATGACAGCTTCATCGGAAATTCCTGGCATGTGGCCAATATCAAGATGGGATAGTGTTTTCCTCATCCTCCTTCCATCATCTAGCAGGCAGATAATTCCTCTATCAGTTATTCTGGCACAACCTCTTAAGCACAACTTGACGATGGGTAAATCTCCTTTACTCAAAACACCAAGCCCACGATCCGTGATATCAGCTCCACTAAGATTAATTGAATTTAATGTCTTAATACATGAGATGTAATTAAGGCTGGAGTCTGCAATACTCCTACAACCATTTGTATCAATTACTTCCAAGGTACTGGAGGAGGCAAATTCTGCTAAAGCTTCACTAGTAATGAGGTTACACGATGATAATTTCAAATCAATAAGAGGGCCAGCTACGTGATTAAAAGCCAAGTCTGACAGTAATGGTGCATCAAATACCTCAAACTTCTTCAACTTACAGCACGCACGCAGAATAGATGAAAACCCAGCATCAGTAACTACAGAAAACCCAGCCAGTCTCACAGATTCCAGGCGACTGCAACTTTGAGAAAGAAGGAACAAGCCCACATCATTAACAGTTTTAAAAGACACAAAACCGTTCACTTTGCTCCTCATGATTGAGAGTGAAGTAAGAAGTTGACAAGAGCCTAGAAGTTGCAGACCGGTGCTAGTCAAATCATTTGGGAGTTTTGGTTCCTTGTATGGCCTGTCTTTCAAGTCCAGTTCAACGAGAAATGGTAGTGAGCTGGTGATCGCAGTCACAAGTCTATCAGTTATAATATCTAGGACTAGTGACAAGCTTCGCAATGTAAAACAACTTGAGGCTACAATAGGAGTTATACTTGCACTGCCCAACTCCTGTGAAATCACTCTCGCATCTCTATGTTTCTCTAAAAACAGAAAGAAATCTTCTGCATTCATTGGCTTCAATTTCAGGAACTTAACCGATTTGAAGAGATTTAGATCAATGCTACCCAGATCAAACAAGTCAAACTCCATTCCGCGGAGCTTTATAGATAATCGCTGCAACAAGCATTTGAAAATTCAATATGTACACATCTAAGCTCAGTTTTTGTTTGTATCATCATTTTCAGTCCATGGTAAGTATATCCATTACCAAGCCAATAGAACAACTCGACAAGTGATATGGAAACACTACCTCCAAAAATAGAAGCTGGTTCAGCATTTTTACTAGATCTTCCTTGAGAGTGTGAAATGACCTCCACGGTGCCAATTCAAGGTTAAGATTCCTACCATACATGAGCAAAAATATCATCAACAGATTGAAATTACTTGCAACATTTTTTCTTCCTTCTATATGTTCCTCTTTTTTTTATATCTACTGCTCCTCCATATAGTAAAATCTTTCTAGTCTGCCATGTCGAGAAAAATGAAATCTCACACCATCATGATATCTTCCATCTTCTATAGATTGCTTCTTTTTTTTTTCTCAATTTCAATGTTCTATCCGTGATTCAGTAAATGGTAAGCACAACATCACACCACATTCACGATTTACAGCGGCCTTTTATCAAATTTAGCAAGCAAACACACCATTCATAAGCTAAGATATAGTCATATAGTAATGCTGAAACTCAGTATAAAGATAATTCATCGACTATCAATCCGTAAACCGAGCAAAGCAACGAACAAGTACCTCAAGTTTGGGCATCTCACACCAATCTGCTGAATAACACGAGTCGATAAATTGGCACACTGGAGCAAATTGAGTTCTCTGATATCCGGCCCAAGGATACTGATGATCGAATGGCCATCAAATTGGAGGCAATCAATGGTTACACACTTCAATCCTCTCAGCCTCGAAACAATTACATCAAAAAGTTCTCGTTTGGGTGAAAATGCCTGTATCATTTACAAAAGTTACTACATAATACAACAGCAAATACAAAATTGAACACTGATGAAGCTAATTGATGAAATGAAATTGAAGGAACTTACAGAGAGATCGAGAGAGGAGAGAGTGGGGAGAGATTGGGAGACGAGTGGATGGAAGTATCGGGAGACGCAGGAGAGGGAGCAGAGTGAGTTGAGGTCCAATCTGGGGAGGATTTCGTTCGAAACAATGGCGTCTGGCAGGAGGGAGAAGCCCTCTGGCCGGACTCTGGTGGCATTCTCGCCGGACATGTTCATCTACCCTAGGAACCTATACCTTGCACTCCACTATATATTGGCAGGAATTTGGATGAAAATTGTAGGAAAAAATATATATACAATAAAACATATTAATCGTACATTCAAAATAAAACATTCTACAAATTATATCTAAAAATCAGTATCTTCTTAGTTTTGGTAACTTTTATGATAATTTTAATTTTTTAGTGAAATAACATCCTTAAATATATATATAATCAAATCATATTTTTTAGTAACTAATATTCTTTGAACATAAAAAAACCAACATTTAATCTCATGATTTTCAAACGTTAGAAGTAAAAGTGAATCTTTATCATAAATCAAGCATCATCATATATTTAGCATTCTCTTCAACCAAGCATCTTCATTCGACACGACAATCAAACATAAATCGATTCCTCCATCTTCAATCAATCGATATGGAGAATCATCTTGAAGTACAAACATTTCAATTGAAACATCTCAATTCAAGCATCTTACATATTCATGATCAATTGAGATTGAACCTTAAAGAAACAAGCATCCATCGCCTCATTACCTCATTCGTAGTACTAATCCTACCCCCATCCCCAATCGATTACCACAATATTGGGTAATAATTGATGTTGGATGCTTATTGATGGTGATTTTTGGTGATTGACGGACTTTAAAGAAGCATGCATCTTTAGCTTCCGACTGTTGAAAGCATCACGTTTTAGTGTAAGCAATCATCATTAGAACGAGAAATCAAGCATCAAGCTTATGTAAATCAAGTTTAGTCGAATTTTAGACCGATAGAAGGTCTTAAAAACAAGCATCATTTTAGTCCAATAACATATATATACTCTCATAAGTATTTGGAAGAAACCCAACAAAAGTGATAATGATGCATGCACAAATGGCTATGATGACTACTTAAAAATGAGCTATGACGTTTAAAATGCACGTAATATATCATGAAGATTGTTTATAGATTTTGAAAGAATATTGGTGATCAATATGATTTAATTAGATATATGATTAGGGATATGATTTCAATAAAAATGGTAAGGTTACATATAAAAGTACTAAAATTAAGAATATGACTAATTTGTAGAAATGTTTTAACTAATTTGTACGATATTTTTTATGTATGATTAATGTGTTTGAAGTTTTTGGGAGTATCACCAATTTGTAATTCTCCCAAAATTATAATCAGATACCACTAATTGATCGAGTCTCGACGACGCAGTTAATAATAATCATCTCTTCACAATATGGTAGTTCTATTGTACCCTACCCATTCATTTCCCGTGGATTTTGTCTTCTTATAACTTTATTCACGAAAATTAATGTACACTTTCTTAATATGAGTGTCGTTCTCGAAATATTACGAAACTGTACAATCCATTATACTTAATTTTCAATACTTGGAAACTCAAATAGCTACCGGTACCTTTTCATATTCGTGAATCCTAAGTGCTCTAGCTCAATTGGAGTTTATCAACATGAACAAATCCCTTGTGACTCTAATGGTGGTGGTATCAACCTATTATTGCTTCATGTTAAACTCCTATCGAATCAATACATAAGTAAAAAAACAAACTATTATTGTATAATTTTCGAATCAATCTTATCATATCTTTCATAATGGAGAAATGGAAGGAGTTTTCCAAGGTCCCTAGTGTCTAATTTGCTAATCAGGTGAAGTGAATCCTCAAGACTAATACTTTGGCAGCATGTTTCTTTTCGCTCTAAATTTTTTTTAGATGATTGGCAAAGTTATACTAATGAATTTGTTCAATGATCATAAGGGATGTTTATAATACATACTACAATTCAATTACCACTACTTTAGGATATTCAACTAGTTTTGAAGTGGATTCTAAATGGATAGAGGAATGGTCACCCATATCGTCTAGTATGTCTTTAATATATTATTTTACCTTGTAGAGATTGGGATTTTGTGACCAAACTCAACAAGAGGAATAACCAATACTCCAAGATATTACTTCAGTAGTGTCAGTACAAATTTGAAATTTCAATTACAAGGTTCTTACTTCTTACAATTATTTACATGGTTTTTTTTTTTTTTTTTGGTTGAAAAAAATGAATTGCAAAGGCTAAACGCCAAAATCAATCCCCAAAAACGGGAGCAAGAGGTTTGGGGGAGAAAGCCATAACTTCTCCGATCTACATATTCTGTATCCTTCTTTAGCTAAGCTGTCCGCACTCAAATGTGCGGTCTATCTATTTTGCGAAAACTAATCTCCCAAGGATTGTGTAGCAGCACCATGGCTTGTTCTATGATGCCTTTCATGTTCTGCGGGGGATCTTTTATGCCCGAGATCCATTCAAAAAGAGTACTGGAATCCGTTTCAACCATGAGTTTGGGAATTCGCCTTTCCCATGCTATTTGAAGGCCACGTAAAAGTGCCCAAGCTTCAGTTTGATCCGTTGTTGGTTGGTTTATTCCAGCAGCAAAACCAACAATCCATTCTCCCTTCTCGTCATGAATTAGACCTCCAATCGCTCCGGAGTTTGAGTTGGTGTTGCAGCTCCCATCCACATTAAGTTTACACCAATTATCAGGAGGTTTCTCCCATTGTTTTACAATCCGCACACCTCTGCTATCATCCATCTTAAATTGTATATCGAAACTCTGTTGCTTGATCAAATAAATAAGCATGCAACTTGTATCCACCGTGCCTTTGGAGACTCTCACATTTCGAGCCTTCCACATGATCCAAATGGTTGCAGTGAACACAACCTGCCAACTAAATGACTTGAATTTAGCGTGCAGATTCTGGAAGATCACAAAATGCTTGCAGTTCCTCAGGATCAATTATTCGCTCCCAAATCCGTTCAGCAGCAGTACAATCACGAAAGAGGTGCATCATAGTTTCATCCCCATCATCACACATTGGACACGTAGAATCTGCCGTGAGATTTCTTTTTCTGCGAACATCATTGGTCAGAAGTTTGTTCTTTGATGCGAGCCACAGAAAATGACGGAGTTTATTGGGAATACGACTCTTCCAAATGCTTTTCCATATTGGTTTTTTATCCGGGATGTCATGTGTTTCTGTGTACAGAAATTTATACGCAGACTGGCAGCTGAACACTCCACTAGCCATATGATTCCAGAGTATTAGATCATTAGTTCCCTCAGTCAGCTCCAAACCACTCATTTCCAATCTCTGTCTGCTTCAGCAAATTCGGTACCTGGGTAGCAAGGCAAGAGAAATCCCATGTACCATCGGAGCATAGTACTTGATTCTGAGTGATTTGCCGGTCCCTTTGATCAATTAATCGCACCTGTTTCCATAGACTCTCCGTACCAAACCATCTATCGAACCAGAACAGAACAGTGCTCCCATCTCCAATCTGCCATCTAAAACAGGAGTCCAATTTTTGTGCGCAGCGAGTCACTCCCTTCCACATTGGGCTATCTCCCTATTTAGATACGTAGTTGAGCAGATTCTGGCCCTTTAAGTATTTTGCTTCTACGAGCTCTATCCATATTGAATTCTCCTTCCGAAGCGATTCCAGACCACCTTCAATAACATTGCCTCATTGTTTATTCGGACTTCTCTAATACCCAATCCCCTATGCTCCTTATGTTGCGTTACCTGTTGCCATCCTACCAGGTGAACCTTCCGCTGTTCTATGTCGTTCGATCACAGAAAATCTCGATTTAGCTTATCCAATCGGTTGCACACATGCTCCAGAAGCCAACTACTTTGCATATTATATATGGGTACAACCGAACTTACGGATTAAATCAATGTACCTATTCCTGCCGTAGAGAGAAATTTCTTCTTCCATCCGGTATATCGTGCAGTGAATTTATCCACGAGTCGACCCGCCTCAGCCCTTGAGACTCGACCATGCTGCAGGTAAATGCCTAAGTATTTCCTTAAAAATTGGGGGTCTGTCCGAATCCCCAGAATGTTGGATATGGTTCGCCTCAAACTTACACACACC